>JASDQU010394556.1:2260-15779 GCA_032191745.1 Picea mariana | reverse complement strand
GTGTGGCTTGTTGGCCAGTTTGTACAACACTCTCTTCAGGTGAGAGAGGTGGTTGAAGTTGGAAGAACAGGTTGCTAGATTTGTGAGTGGCTCCCTCTAGGTGAGAGAGTGCACAAAGGAAGGAGAAAAATCTTGGAAGGAACCTTGTAACTGCCATAGAGCCCAGAGACTTTCGGTTCGGCTTGTTCCTGTAGCTCAAGGAAAGGGAGATTAGCAACCGAAGGACTGTCCAGGTGACAGAGAAGGTGTATACTCCTAGGGTGGAACATGCATGTGGGGAATGATGGTCTGTGGGAAGTGAGTGTGGGAGGTTCCTGGGAGAGAATTCCATCCTTGTGTCTGTGTGTTGTTTCCCTGTAACCTCAACCTAGCCTAAGATTCCTTGTCTTGGGGTGGATCTTAGTCCCAACTCAGGGGTGACCCACTGCTGAGCTGATGAGTAGTGTGGTCTAAGGCTGGGGGGTTTGTGGAAGGCCTGCACTTGGTTGGTGGAACTACCACTGTTCAAATATAAGTACCAAATGATGCTTTAATTATGTTTCTATATCTCTATGTATTATAATCATCATGTATTCTGTTCTGCATATCAATTTAATGTTAATGTTATTAATTGTTATTATAGCAGTAAATAATATGTTTACTCTGAGCTTAAATGTATTTCTTTGCTTAAACGCATGTGGATTATATAATGCATGTATATGTTATGTACAAAGGGGTGTTATAGATTTCTTTTAAGAGCATTTAAGCCTTGGTAGCCAGAAAGAGTTGCGCTACAATTATGTAGTGCTGCCACATTTTTAAGGCATGTATTACAACTGCCAATTCTAAGTCATGAGTGGCATAGTTTCGTGCATGTTCCTTTAGTTTTTGGGACTCATAATAAGTAACGTGTCCTTCTTGAGTTAGTACACCACATAGTACTTCTTTACTCGCATCTACATAGATGGTGAAGTCTTTATCTCGATCTTCTACCTTTAAAATGGGTGCGGTTTTTAACAATTCCTTTAACTTATTAAAATTGTCTTGTCACTTCTGTGACCAGTTAAACTTGGTCCCCTTCTATTGTAATGATGTGATAGGGTAAGAAATTTTGGAAAATCCCTCTATAAATCTGCGGTAATATCCGGTGATTCCCATGAATGATTGGATGTCCGCTACATCCTTAGGTACCGACCATTCCATGATAGCCATTATTTTCTCACGATCTACTGCAATTCCTTTTGTAGATATTACATGTTGTAGGTACTGTATTTTCTTCTGATAAAAATCACACTTATCAAATTTAGCATACATTTTCTGCTTCCTTAAAGTTTGCAGAACTATTCTTAAGTGTTCTTCATGTTCTTCTTTTGTTTTAGAATATACCAGAATATTGTCAATAAATACCAACACGAATTTGTCCAAGTACAGACTGAAAATACTTTTCATTTAACACATAAACGTGGCTGGTGCGTTAGTGAGTCCAAAAGATATAACCACAAATTTGTGATGTCCATATCTCATTTGAAAAGTTGTTTTACTAATGTCTTCATCTTTTATCCTAACCCGGTGATAACTAGATCGTAAGTCCAATTTCGAGAAAATATTTTCCCCACCTACTTGATCAAACAGATCATTTATCCTACGTAAGGGGTACTTGTTATTAATATTCATCTTGTTTAATTGTCTGTAATCGATGCATAATATCAGATTTTTGTCTTTCGTTTTCACAAAGAGGACTGGTGCACCCCATGTGGAAACACTCGATCTAATATATTCTTTGTCGAATACTTCCTGCAGTTCTATTTTTAGTTCTGTTAATTTCGGAAAACTCATTCAATAAGGTTCTTTAGAGATAGGGGCTGAACCAGGTAATAGGTCGATAGAAAAATCTATCTCCCTCCATGGGCGTAATTCAGGTATTTCATCAACAAACACATCTCTGAAATCATGCAAAATGATAAATTCCTCCAAGTTGGGTTTATTTTCTGTTTCTAATAGGTTTGTTACTTGGATGGCATAAACTTGGAAACCTTTTCACATGAACTTCTTGAATTGCATTGATGAAATCTATCTAATTGAGACTGGCTTTTGTATGTCTTGAACTGTCCTAACTGTGTCATTTTCATCTTTATACTTAAGTGATTTTTCGTAACAATCTAACACTGCTTTATGATTTTCTAACCAATCCATTCCAATAATTATGTCATAATATCCTAATGATAGAATGTTCAGATTTGTCTTTATGTTTTGACTTCCTAAACTGAACTCAAAATCAGAAATAAAGTCGACAAATTTTCTTTTTCGTTCATGTTGGTAGTTGTACCAACCAATACTTTGCATGTATTATTTTATTAATTTTATGTGACTCCGCTATACCAGGAGTGACATAACTTAATGTAGCTCCAGGATCAATTGAAACAGAAATTCGAGTGTTATTGATTTTCAATTTTCACCACAACAGGCTGGTGGTCAGCTTGTCGGCCTTCCATGACTACATTCATCCGATGTAAGATTCTGCCTACATTCCTTATTGTAGAGGCATCCTGTAAATTGTGAACAATAGTTTTGTTTGCTGAAATCAAACATGGACAGTTCCTCCTTATATGAGGTTCTCCACATTCCCAACATTTTAACGGTTCACGGGGGTTGTCCCCAAACTTCTTTGTTCCCAACATTTTAACAGCTCACCGGGGCTATCCCAACACTTCTTTGTTCCCAGATTTAATGGTTCACCGCATCCTTACATGTTTGGATTGTTGGAGTGAAAATATTTGCTCGGAAAACTTTTTTCTACACTCCGATAAGTAGCTGGATGGTATCCGTTCTTCCATTGGTTCATTCAGCCTTGTTTCTTGTTCTTCGAAGACTTGGGAAATTATGTCCTCTCTTTGTATTGGTTGTAACACATTCAAACCTTTCTAAATACTTCACTCAAGGACTTGGGATTATCAAATTCAATTATGTCCTTGTAAGACTATGGTAAACAACTTAAGAACCACTGGATTTTCAGTTTATCCTCCCAGATATATGGTACGAACCTTAGTAATTCAAGGAATTTGTTTATCAGATCTTCCATAGCCATTTGACCAAGTCGTAGCTCATAAAATTATTTGGATTTTATTTCATAGTAAATTTCAGATAGGTATTGTTTCTTAAGGTATTTCTTAAAGTTTTCCCATTCCATCTATTTCTCTTTTAGGCCCTTGGCCATTTTCATATCTTTCCACCAAATTCTGTCTTTTCCTTTCAGATTATAGATGGCCATTCTGACCTTCATATTGTTGGAATAGTTGTATATCTGGAAATACTTCTTGATGTCTAATAACCATGCTTCATCTTTCTCTCATGTTTTGGATTCCCCGTCAAAGGTAGATCCTTTGATTTTCTAAAATTGACCCTCAAGGTGATCCCCTTGTTTCCATTTTCTGTCTGTTTTTGTTTTATCTTCAGTTGAAGGTGTACTTTCAGATCATCTTTCTTCTTTTTTTTCTTCCAGACCAGAATTCTCGGAGGCCCTTTTGCTGACCTCTTCTTCATGGTTATCATCATTTGGGATTTTCTTCGTTACTATACTATGCAACAAGACTTCATTTATTTATTGTTGTTCCTGTTGTTCCTTCTTGAGTTTCTCATTGTCTTCTTTGAAAATTTGCATCTCAACAATGAGATTTCTCTTCGTTTCTAGAACTTTAGTAGGTGAGCTTCCGTCACTATTCTTTCTCAGATATTCAGGAGGGCTTTGTTCAGGATTCCCCTCAAGTCTCATTTCTGCGTCATACTGGCCTGCCATGATTAACACAAAACATAAAAGAGCTTTTTATTTGTAACACTAATGGTTTGTTAGTTTTTACATAGACAAAAATACATGATAATTAATTAATTTGGCCCTATTCAAGGTCCAAGTGTTGTAACCTTTGCTCTGATACCATATGCAATGTACCTCAAATTTTCCATAAAAAAAAATTCTTCTAAGGGACATTAATCTTCAATTCCTTAAAACAGACTTATAATAAAAAAAAAGTAGCCTTTTATCTCCATTGTTAAACTCTGATAGGTTTTCTTAAGTTATGAATTTCAATGATGACATTACTACCCAACCTTACACCCATTGAACAGAGTTTTCCTAAAAAGTAAGACCCCACAATCTAACATTTCTCTTTCAATTTTTAAGTCATGCTAGTATTCATATGCAGATATATGTCCATACTTGGTATTAACTTGTAATTATATTAGTCTTAGGACTTAGGGTCCTAAACTCTCCTCTAATAACATACCTCCATACTTGTGCGCAAGGTTAAACTCTAGGACTATACGAATAAGACTTATACATAACGTATTGGGGGTCGAGGTTATACACCTTGGTGAAATGTTGGTTTAACATAAGGTGTTTGGCCCTTCTGTATATTTCCAAAGTCATCGAGAGGAATTCTCGGTATATTTTTTGTTGGGTAAAGACCTTTTAGTCAACACACAACATAACGTCTTTCTGGTTAGGAACAACCTTATGCTAAAAATCCATTAACTCTATCTAATATAAGCGATGTCTAACTAAACGAGGTGCTAACTAGACTAGTAGTGGTTATAGATTAATAGTTCCCATATCGTATAATTACGAGGAATCCACCCTTTACTTTGTAACCCATTAAATGTGAAAGGAAAGTTTATGTCAGTGGAGAGTTAAACCTATGAACCGACCATTAATGGAGGTATTAGGTAGGTGAAAAAAGAGGGCCATCACCTATAACTCCATCCAAAATGAATGCGCCAACTCAGTTGCATCACATGGACCCTGCCTCCCGTATACCATTAGCATTCACTCTGTGTGGTGTGAGTGTTGATGGGTTACAGTAGTTATTCTTTTGTAATTCTTGTGAAGCTATTCTGAAGTTGGGTCTGCATTTTCTCTTTGTTTTCTCGGTGTGGGGAGAATGGCGGCTTGGAGTACCTTCCTAGAGTGTTCTTACTACTAGTAAGTGACTTCTCTATCATTATACATTATACTCAGTCATTCTGCAAGGTCTTCGACATTCTATTCTTTGTCCTCCTTTTCCAACGAGTTCACACAGGTATCATTTTTGCATGTCATTTTTTCTTAGGGTTAGTCATCTCTTACATTCCTTTATTTCTTTGTGCTCCATTAATTGGTTTTGATTCTCTTCGATAATTCACCAGGACTATATCCCAAAAGTCAATCGATAGGTTATGGATTGACGTTGTGACTGTGTTAGCAAAAGTTTGGTTAAGGTGCCAAGTGTCAAGAACAAGAATCGAAATAAATCTCACAAGGTTCAAAGGATCAAAAGAACTCATGGATTTATGCTATTGAATTTCACGTAGAAACACAGGTGGGTGCTACCTAAATTCACTACCCAAATTTTGGTAGAAAACAAATTGTGAAGATTTATTTTACCAGTTTTGAGTCACTAACATGAAACTTGGATCTTGAACAATTGAGAAGGTATTTCTAAAAACTGGAGGATTTATTTTTTTATAACAATCCAAATAACAAAAACCTCTCTCATTTTTCCAAAATATGGTATGGTTTGAGAGATATTAGACATAGAAGTGGCACTACCTATTGTTTTACAACGACACTACCTAATTTCCTGTAGCGGTCACAGTTTTGGTATTTGTCTTGTTGGGAGGTTTCCACCTATCAAGGAGGATTCAAATGGATCCTAAAGGATCATTTATATGTCAAGGTACACCTACACCTAATATTTAGATCCATCAAAGGCCTCATGCATGAGGTGGAAACAATTTATTAATGACTTCAAATAAATTCCTGAAAATTAGCAGTTTGTTGGATTTTTGTCTCTTTGATTGTTGCCACCTATCTCCAAGGCTTAGAATCGAATGGAGGAGATGGGATTCGACCTCCTAATGTTATTTGGATGATATTTTCTATTTAAGGAAGTAGATATCTCTTGGAGAGGGGATTGTTGAGACAGAAAAAAGACCCAAGAGGTCTGGTTGATATTTCAAGATCCGCGAGGGAGCTAGAAAGGATGAAAGTCTTTGATTTTAAGTTGCAGACCTATGTTTCTTTCTATGTAAAGATCTCAGCTGACAATGAAGTTATATATCAATTTGTTTTCTCTTTTATGTCTAAATCAGTTTCTCATCTTTCATCTCCTTGGATATGTGTTGCTGCGATAGGTTATATGTCTGCGATTTTTGTGTTGACAGGGTTATTGTATAGGATATGCTCTATCCCTTGCCACAGGATTATCTGAGTTTTGATTCGGTTTTAGAAAGGATTTATGAAAACTGAGTTTTTCCTCTTGCTTTTATATGTATTGAAGATCAGGATGCTCTTTGATCATTTTAAGTTTTGTTTTTCTTATTTCTTCTTTCCATCTCTTTATAAGCATTATAACTGATCTTAGCTTTGTTGACCTGATTTGTTGCACATAAAATGTTAGGTCAGGATTACAGTTTGTTTTTGTTGGACTCCATGCCCAATGTCTTCATTGCCTTCTTGATTAATTTTACCATTATCTAAGTTTCTTAAAGCCCAAATAATCCAAATCAAGTCATTTTATTTTCAAGATGTGCTAGGCTTGCACTTGAGCTATCCAAGAGAAACTTCTAATGCTAGCAGACTGCATATTATAATTACTCATGTTATGGAAATTCCATTTGGCAAGTTTTGAATAACGTTTTTCTATCCTGGTTGGGTATCTTATGTTGATTTTTACTCGGGTCCTCTATTCCCCAACTACTCGATGAATTCTTATGACAGTACATTTTCCTCTTAGAATGATGTCCGAAAGTTTTATTCGGCATAGCCATATATTAATAGGCTTCTGGAATATCTGTGAATCAAACCAATTTTTTTATAGGAATATGTCCTGTCTCCTGCGTTGTATATTTAAAATTTGGGTCATCTTTTTCGTGTCAATTATCTTAAAGTCTGTGCGTATATCAAAGGCCATGCGAGTCTGGTAACTCGACACGAATGTTGACTCTATGTTTCCTTTCTTTAAATAAACTTCTCTCAGTCAATGTTAGATAGACTTTGATGGTGTTATTTGACCTGTGTCTTTTAAATTCAATGTTTACAATTACAATAATGCATTCGGCCTTTCTTGGTTTGACGAATCATGTACTTCATACTTTACTATAAATGTCGTTTGTCTATTTATTTATGAAGTGTTTTGATCGTTTTTTGATATGGTACTCAATGCTAATGATGGGATCGTGTGATTGCGAGGGTACCCATCAAGGAGTCTGGGGCTCCTGCTCCCCCTTAGTTTCGGGACGTTACTCAGCCCATCGCAATAGGGAAAGGATATTGGATCCCTCTATGATAAAATTTAAGTATGACTTTCCATAATCCTTCCTCTTACTAACAATTTCGTTATATTTGTCTTATCTCTATTGAACAAATGTTAATGGTATTTTTATGCAATCTTCTGCAGGGGTTTCGGCCGTGTGAGAGTTATGGATGTTGATCTCTGCCACAGGCATAAGAGGTATTCGAGTTCCCTCTCGCCTGTCCCAAGGAGTGCCCTAGGCGACTAAGGATAAAAAAATATTTAAACTTAAAAAGTTATCCCTGTGGGTGAAGATTTGTTGTATTTACTGATAGCTGAATTTTTTATCTTTGCAACTTACCTTTACGACAGAGTAAGAGGATCCAACATTAATATTGTATATTTGTAAGAATGATGTATGTCGAACATTGCTATATCATTATTCAAAAGTAAGTTGATTGAGATGGGAATACAAATAGATCTGTTAGTTCTTTTGATTTCTAGAATGTACTTCAAATCTTTCTGGAATAAATAATATTGTGAACAATAATTCTATTTTGACCCATTCCTGTTTATTTTGGATTTATTTTTGTGGCCTTACTTTTGAAGTTTTATTACAGTAAATATTAGGCATATAGAATGGAAGGGTTCTGGATGAATATCCTTTAGTCTTCTTTTTGGTCACTACTGTAACGTGTTATTCATAATTATAAAATGCCAGTCTAAGTCGTTTGTTTTCTTTCATAATTGTATTGTAAGAATACTTGTGGTTTACTTAAGTAGTCTTTGCACTATGAGTCTTTGTAATATTTAACATAGAAAACCACATTGTCATTTACAAGAGAATGACTGAGCTATACATTGATTTATTTCGTAGTCTTAATAACGAAATCTTTACTCATAAATATCTTGTGTCAAGCATTGGGATTCTTATGTATGAACGAACTTGATGTATGAATAGACTATGTAATAAATGTATACATTTACTCATATATATATATATATATATATATATATATATATATCAAATTTATATGAGTAAATCTTTCAAATCTCATTGGTATTGGCCTTGTCGGCAACTGCTACAACCCTAATTACATAACCCATAGAGCTATGATTATATATATATAATGTGTATATTTATCTTATGTTCTAGATTTCTTTTAATGTTTGCACAGGTTGGAGTTTTACTACAAAACTACATATCTTATAGGCGTAGCACCCCATGACTGGTAGAAATTTGCAGAATTTGTATTTTGTATCTTATTGGTTAATTTATTACTTTATGCAAGCTAAATATGTCCTGGACACAACTAATACATAGTGGCTTTATAACACCATTTACTGTTAATATTTAGATCTATTCCTACAACATATCACAAACAGTAACTATATAGATACAAAACCTCCATATTTGTGAATACCCCTCTATATCTTTGTCTTTGTTGTTATTTTTTTATAGTCTAAACAATTCATAATTTTATCAAACCATAGACATAGATCGATTTGGCTATGCACATTTGAAAAACATAATTTATTTTTCTCGGCTTAACCATTTCTCAAATGAGTTATATGCGACACTAGGGGAGATCGATAGGTACGATGTAATTTTTTTTTTTTGATCTTAGAATACCCTCATAAGATCGACATACAAAATACATTGTGATCTCAAATGACACAAGACAAGAGGTTTCTCTACAAGTATACAAGTTTTTGGAATGAAATTCTATCATTAATATATTGAAGACCTACACGAACACAAAATTATACCTTATATTTTGTTGGAAAAATAAGGTAGAATTGTTAGAAAAAATCAAATTTAACCTAGCTAGTCACAATTTTGATGAGTAAAAGTTGCATATTCAAAAAGAGAATTCAATTTCCTATGTTTCATATTATTACACCATATTCAAATTCATTGTAAAAGTATCTTGAATACTGCCTCGAAGTTAGGAAATTGATGTCTTTCGAGGTTTACATTGACACTAACATGCTATGAGAGACCATCATTTGCTTGAACTCACTGATATATATATATATATATATATATATAGATAGATAGATAGATAGATATATAACGATCGATTTATAGTTGAGGTTTGGCATTGAAAAAATATTTTAACATCCATCTTAAGTAAAATAATTTTAGAAATAATTTTCTATTAACATAAACCTCTAGGTGCCCACAGGGGTGTAGACAAATTGACAAGTTTCGTGTGAATGGAAAGAAATGTAAAAAGGAAGTAGCCGACGAGAATCGACCCTGTGTCACGCGAGTACAAGAACCTCGAGTTTCTTATTTCACGAGTCCAAAAAAAAAATTATAAGCCTTTAGGTAAAATAATGTTACATCAACTTTATATATATAGTGAGTAATTGAAAGTAAAAAAAATATTATTCTAGACATAAGTGTTTTCTAATTCTTCATATGAGGGATAAGTGTAATTCTTTCAAAGCATTAGGAACAAAGAAATATTTCAATATCAAATATATATATAGAGACACACACACACACACACACATATATATAACAATTACAAGTAAAAATTCTATTTAAAAATAAATATACACTAATTATAATTCTTTTCAGCTATCTTAATCAAATTTTAGTTAGAGTGGATGGATGCCTAAAAGAAAATAATTTCAATGCCCAAAGGATTAAGAGAGTAGAACCCATGACCTCCCCAACTTTGAGGTAGATATAAGAGGTATCACCATGCCTCATGACCACTTGATATAACAGTTGGAGCTGAAATCCCAAGATACTTATTCTATATGTACACAAAATTGTTTTATTGTATTAGTTGTACATAATACAAAAATAATTCAATAATAATTTAATATGAATATTTTTTTTATATTTTATTAGTTAATCTAATTATAGAATTTGTAAATAATATATATAATTTATTGCAGGGAAATGTGGAGATGTTTAACTCCTTTCATCCTAGATATGTAATTGACAAGTGACATTTAAAAAAAATTATATAAAAAAAAAAATTTCAATGTGGACCACAAACAAAATATTTCAATATCCACCTCAAGTAAAATATTTTTATGTCATCTCTATATATAGAAAAAATGGGAAAACAAGAGACTAAGTAATTGAAAGTAAAAAAAAAATGTCTTATATGGATTGTTAGGTGTTTTCCACTTCCTAGAATGACGAAGATATGTACTTCCTTCAATGCTTAATATGTAGTTGACATGTGGAATTTAAAATATATTAATAAGAAAAAAATAATTTCAATACTAATCATAAATAAAATATTTGATCCAAACTAACTATAATTAAAAATGATAACAACCACCGTAACAACTCATAAGTTATCACCCAACTAGACATTGAAACTGAGCTTTTTTTTAACTTTTATAAATCTGCATACAATGTACTATGGGATGAAATACACCATACTATGAAAAATAAATATGCATAGCTAAGACATATGCAAAGATAAGACATGAACTGAGAAAATTCATATTTTAAACAAAGCACATATTTTAATTTTAGTTGTATCGCCTATGTCTCCAAAAATTAAGACAGGTGAAAATTATCTTAAATATAAATAAAATAAGCTAAAAAAAAATGATTAAGGAAAAATTGTGCCAACTACATAAATTTTACTAAATGATCCTTATTCTTAATTGAATTTAAGAAATATGTAGTAAGGTTTATGTGTATTTGTGTGCATAGAAATGTCTAAGCAACGATGTGGTCTTTATCTTCACATTCGAAAATAATATACTCATTCAAAAGATGAGTAAAACGACGAGCTGTCCAGCATAGAACATATCAAGTTTTTCATTAAAAATAAGTATTTATTTATTTTTTATTTTTTATTCAAATAAAGGAAAACAGAGCAAGAGTTAAAAATAAGTATTTATTTATTTTTTATTTTTTATTCAAATAAAGGAAAACAGAGCAAGAGTTGAAGTCATCTTGAAACGTTTTATTTGTGATGACAAAAATTACTAAGGAACTAACCAAGGCAATAATTAGTTACTTAGACAGATCTTAAATACCTATAATGCTACCGGTATATATATTTAATTTTACTTATCGTTAATTACAACAAATAATGCTATCCACCATATCCTTCGTTAATTACCGGTTTTATTCATAACCTTTCGCTTCCTCTGTACTTAATTACCGGTTTTATTCATATCCACCATATGCTATCCACCAATTGATTGATTGATACCTTAAAACTCTGATAAAAGTGGTAGCGAACAGCATCTCTGATTGATACCTTTAAGCAATAAATAGTTGATTGATACCTTTAAGCAATAAATATTTGATTGATACCTTCCATCTCTGCATAAAAGTGGTAGGGAACAGCATCACAACCCATTGATGAAGTGGGAGTTCAAGAACAATGAGGTGAGCTGAATATGTCTAGAATCTTTTAAGATTATAGGCATATTTTTCAATTAATCAATGGAACTTTAAGAACAATGAGGTGAGGTGAATATGTCTAGACTCTGTTAAGATTATATGTATATTTTTCAATTAATTTTGTTTGAACTTATGTTTTTTACCATATTGAATTCATTTATGTATTAAAAAATGTAATTTACACAATATAAATAAGTGATTTCAGTTAGATTTATATCACTTGTTTTTTGGTGAAAATTTTCAAAACAAGTTTAGACAACACCCTAATAAAAAGAACCCCTTATAACTTATGTAAAGTGGTTACCTCCAAGCACTAAATAGAAACTTCGAAGTGAGGTCAAATTATTATGTTGTTTGAACATTTGGGGATTTTCTTTTCTGTTTGGATGGAAGATGAATATTTACATTGAGCTTCGATGTGGTTGTTAATAACTCCGTTGGACATTGAAACCTTGCAAATAAACCATGGCTAGGTATGCTATCTATATTTACTAAAATTCACAATATTTATTATAATTAAAAAGGTAAAGCCTAAGCCATTCCACTTTTACTTAATAGTAATAAATACCTCATTTGCATATTGTGCATTATCATACATTTTAAGTAAAAACAATTAGTTCCCTTAAATAGTAATAATTATCTCATTTAATCTTGTGCATACATACAAGTAATAATTATTACTTATCATAATAGAAATAATTATCTCATTTTATCTGAGGAAATTACAAACAACAATTCCAATTACACACATGTGTGTGCATGAATGCGTGAGCAATAAAGCATGTGTGTGTGGGTGTGTGTTATAGGAACATGTGTGCGCTCCTCTTCAGCACAAATAACCAACAACTATAGCTCAATAAATTCACAAAAGTGCATGCATACTCTTAATGCAATGGATAAAGAATTTATTATAGACCAAACATATTTATGAATAAATATGTATAGGCTTATGGGGACAACTAATCCCTAAGGGGTTAGGATTCAAAGTGTTTTCAAGGATAGAGAAATGGTTAGAGTACCAAGATAAGGGTGATGTGGGTGCAAGGGTTGTACAAAAGGTATATGCATAGTGCACTCAAGGCTCTAGTGTAGAGGGGGTTAAGGGTTGAGTATAAGTTAAGCATTAGATTAGATGGAGCAAGGGGGGTCTATTTAATGGTCTACGCCAAGCTCTAGATCATTGTCTAAATCTAGCTCAAGCTCTATGTCATGGTTTAGGTCATTGTCTACATCAAGATCTAGGTTATCATCTAAATATAGCTCTAGCTTTATTTCATGGTCCAAGTCATGGTCTAGGTCTATGTCATGGTCATCATAAAGGTATAAGTCATGCTCAAGGTATTTCCATGTCTAGGTCTTGCTATGTCTAGTTTGAGGTCTAGGTCTTGACATGTCTAGGTCAAGGCCATTTCTTTCCTTGCGATGTAGGGAGGGGGGCTACAGAGAGAGGAAGAAAAAGGGGATGGTTAGAGGGGGAGAGGGGAAGAAAAAGAGAGTGAGGGACATGGAAAAATGTGGGAGGGTGGATAGTGAGAGAGTGAGAGGAAGGGGGGACGAGAGAGAAGGGGCGTTAGATAGAATAATAGAGAGAAAGGTTGGGAGAGTGGGGGAGAGAGAGGGAGGTAGATATAGGGAATGAGAGAGCGGGGATTAGATGAAAGAGGTAAGTATAGATAGGGTTAGAGATAGATTTTTTCTAAGTGTTATAGGGTGGGAGAGGAAGACTGATAGGGGGGTAGAGAGAGAGAGAGAGGCGGGAGAGAAAGTGAGATTGATACTAACAACAAGGAGTGAGAGAAAGAGGTGATAGATGTAGGAGGGAAAGAGTGTAGAGATATAGAGAGGGAGGGGCAAAGAGAAAGAGGAAGTGGGAGAGATATAT
>JASDQU010394547.1:0-10875 GCA_032191745.1 Picea mariana | reverse complement strand
ATGTGCATCTTCTACATCCTCTATTCACAATGCTTCTGCATGCTCTCCCCATGTCGAGTGCTCTACTTGATCGTCATTGAAACTCTTCAGCTTCTCTGGTGGTTAAATCCATGTGTCCATCATCATTGGGTGTTATGCCAAGATTCCTTAGCCTCTCCAGTAGTTGAGACTCTTCGTCTTCTCTGTCACAATCGAGCTCATTCCATCTGTTGCAGTTCTAGGCTCCAACAGTCTTACATCTATCAATAACCTCTATGAACAGTCTTCATGCCACTGGAAGATGCCTTGAGACTCTTCATCTTCTCTGTCGATCACCCTAAAGTCTCTTCAAGTCCTCTGGCAGAAACCATCAGTCGTTTCTAGCAGTTACACTGTTAACCTCCAAGAAAACGCATCAGCAACTGAATCGCCAACCGTCCAAGAGTCATGATTCAATTATGCTAACTGAATCATAACTGATCGATTAACTGTGAAGAGCAACAATATCCCTTTGATCAGATTTCCAAGTATCCAACACTGTTGGATTACAAGCACAGGGTCTCGCGTTGATTTCACCATTCCACATTTCAGCATTTCTGTGGTGAAGTGTTTTGACACTCCAACTCCCGGTATCTGAAACCCACACAAAAAGATTTTTTTCGCATTTCGGCATTTCACGATTTCGCATGTCGTGAATTCCTGTTGCAAGGCATCTCGACTCTCCAAGTCGCGATCTCCGAAATGGAGTTTAGTTGTTAGCGCCTTCCTCCAACTCTCGACGATGTGACCACAGCCTATGACCACTCACTAATCATTTGAGTGATTCTCTCTTCATATCAACTGTCCACGATCCATGGTGATCAGACGGCTATCCTCCACCCCGGAACTTCAGCTTTCGGGACTTTGGGGAAGAGTTGATGCTAAAACTCCTGAAACTAAATTCCTGGAATGATGTGTCGTGATCCATGTGGCTGCCATGTGTCACTCATAATTGTGATTTCTAGGTTTCTGAAATTCCAAATCAACTTGACACATGTCCTTATATGATTGTGCCATGTGTCCTTTCTGACGTAGGCTACCACCTGTCCTTGCTGACATGGTCTGCCACATTCACCTCCTGGGTCTGACGGCCCAAATTTGTCCTTGATCCAATGACTAGGATTATTTCATGATTTCGCATATCGCGAGTTTGAGAGGTTAGGGAACCCCGTTCCTTTGACTTTCCAGTCAGCAAAATGACGATCTTTTTCCATGTGTCCTATGGACCCAATGGTCCAGATCTTATCATGATTTTGAAACTTCACGGGCCTTCGTCGTGTCTGTTTCAAGATTTCGGGGTTCGCTACTTGAAAGGTTAAAGTGCCTTTGATCTTTGATTTCCCGGTCTGTGAAACTTCAAAATGGATTCTTTGTTGATGTGCATGTTTCAGGATTTTGACGTTTCACATTTCGCAACTTTGGGACTGCTGTGATGAAGAGTCTCGATTGACTCCTCCAACTCTCGGTATCTGAAACTCCGAAATGGAGATTAAGTCATGGTTTGATGTGCCTATTTTGGGATTTTGACGTTTCGCATTTCGCAACTTCAGGACTCCTGTGATGAAGAGTCTTGACTCTTGACTCCTCCAACTACTGGTATCTGAAACTTCGAAATGGAGATTAAGTCATGGTTTGATGTGCCTGTTTCAGGATTTCGATGTTTCGCATTTCGCAACTTCAAGACTCCTGTGATGAAGAGTCTCGACTCTTGACTCCTCCAACTCCTGGTATCTGAAACTCCGAAATGGAGTTTACGCTTCTGATCTTTCCATGCCATCATTGCTGTTGATCTTCCTTGCTTGCCTGTTTTCCATTGTTGTCTCCCAACTGTAAACCTGCCAACGTGGCTACTATTTTTTCCTGTAACCATACCTTCAACGTTGTTGTTCTTGCCATCAATAATCGTAAGCATGCTATCATTGTTGTTGTTGTTGTTCTTGCCATCAATGACAAGAACGCTCTTCTTGTAAACATGCCAACATCTCCAACCTTCCGGAGTGCCCAGGATCCGGACTATGGAATCTCTTTCCACATACCTTCTCTTGAGATCAACGACCAAGAGAGATTGTGGGTGGTGAAGTTGCATAGGTTTTATATTCTAAGGATGTTCCAACAACATAAAATTTGGTTTCCTATCTAGAATATGTGGTGCCATGAGCTGAATTGCAGAACGAAAAGTGAGTTTCCTCAAACCATTTTCTCATTCCCCCGCAAAATGGAAAATTCCTCTCCCTACACGTAACCTCCCGATTACTTGTACCTTCATATCCCTATCACATATTCTCTCTCACCCACTCCCCATATCTCGATTGGATACACATCCCCGTATCATTCCATTCACAACCAGTCACCTCCCTGTGTGGTCGTTGATGATCCACTGTCACATTACAAGTCGCGCTGAGCCAAACTAGAAATATCCATCACCCACCATCAACATTAATCATTTCTCCTAACACATTTATTCAAAGAGACAGATGGCCAAGTTTTAGGAACAGTAGTAGAGGTTATGGAGGTAAATATGATCTCCTTCCAGATGTCAAATACATGAACATGTCTAGCAGTTGAAAATCAACATTCGATGATAGATTCCATATCTTAATGCATAATATCTACAGAAATAGCCATAGTCAGCAAAAAAATATCAACAATGCAACCGAATTCAAAGATAGATCATCAATGGCTGACACCAAATCAACACTGGAATTTTGAAATAGATCTGAGACAGTTCTACTCGTTATGATTTAAGATCTAATTAGTTTAGATTTTCCTGAATTTAATCATGCTCATTAATTATAGGGTTTAATGTAAATAAAATGTATAAATACTTATGCTTTCGTAGTACTAATGGGATCCATTGAGACCTTTTTGAAATATGGAACTAATTTTGTAAATCATCTCATAGAGCCTACATGGATGAGATTTTCAATAATACAGTGTGACCATTGTAGGATTCTTGTGGCCAATCCCATTGGTGAATTTATTTTCTCTGTTAAATTGTTCTTCCTGTTATCAAAATTGTTTTCTACATTCTGAATTGTTTTAAGGAGACAAAAGGACAAAATTGGTTAAATTGTACCCTATGTCACTTTCTTGGAATAAGTTATGTGTTTTCCACTAAAGATTAAACTCAGAATTCTCACTTTCTTTGTGTTTAATTGGATCTCTTAATTTGTTCCATCTTTCCATGCATTAAATCTTGAATATCCAGTGGATTTGCCTATGTTTCCCTACCATATTAGCCTGTTATGACCTAGTTTCGATCCATTCTGAGTTGTGACTCCATTTCCCAATGGTTTTTTCCTTGATGTCCCAACCAAACAATTCAAAACAAACAAAAAACAATGTACTCTTATAACTAGCCTAAAATTCAAAACAAACAAAGATAAATCATACAGAGAGATCCCTCTCTGAGTCTTGGAGAGCTAGATCCTTGACTCCAAATTGGTTTTGTAGTTACCTATGCCCATTTCTTCTTCATCCTGAGAAATTATAGAGTGCTAATATAGTGGCGACCATACTTGGGAATCCTTCCTCAGAAAAGTGTATCAAATTCCAGATTTGATTATTGATGGTGGACAATGATTAGACACAATAAGAATGAATCATCCACTTGGTGACTCCAATCAAATCCAATCAGGTTCAAAGACTCCATTGGAGGAATAACCTTAAACAATGACAAGACAATATGAAAAAATCAGGTATGCAAGTTGGGATTTCATCCAAGACGTAATTGGTGTTATTTTTAATTATTTCTACCCTTTTTGTCAACCTGGTCAAGACCATATTGTTGAAACTTATGTTGATCAAATTCAACCTGAGCAGACTCAAGAGATCAAGCCTAGTTTCACAGTCCCTGTACATACTCCTACACCTGTAAATATTCAGGGTTTTGAGAATTTTATTGATTTGTTTGAGGTGGAAGAATTTTATGCATGTATCATAATTTTTTCTCTATCTTTGCAAGATAGAGCTAAGGAATGGTTCAAAAGTTTGTCAGTTGCAAGCATCTCCAATTTTCATCAGTTTGTAGAAGTCTTCCTTGGTAAATGGGAGATCAAGAGAAATATTTTTCTCATTTTAGAAGATTATGATCATTTGAAGAGACATCCAAGAGAGATAGTGCAACACTTTTCATCCAGATTCAATGAATTTTACAATTCCATGCTCGCTGATATAAGACCACCTCCTAGTTTAGCTCTCTTACACTACCGAGATGCCTTTGATCCAAAGATGGAATTTCAATTGAGAGAAAGGAACACTACAACACTCAAGGAAATGCAGGATAGTGAAATTAATGTAGAAGCTAATTTATTGATCAAAAGGTCAAAGATCAAGGCAGAAGAAAGGAAGAAAATAACAAAGCAGTTTAAATCTTCAAAAGCTAAACTGGACATTCTGGCCATCACAATGAAAGAAATGATGCACAAAGTCATCATGGTAAATCAACTTTTTGTTTAATGGAATCATGTTCCATTGGTTACAAATAAAGAAAGGGTCATTGTTCCCATACACTTTGCAGCTCACCCTTGGTATCATGGATTGGAAAATGATTATTTCATGTATTCAATTCACAACACAGTCAAAGATGAAACTCCAACTCAACTTATGGAAGAGAAATTGGTTGATATGATGTGTATGTTTGATGACATTTATTTCATGGATGATCTACCCAAGTATGATAAATATGATGTGAATTACACCAAGGTGAATTCTTCAAAATCTTCAGCAACGTATTGTTGGGAGGAAGAAGATCAATTACAGATCAAATATGACAATCAGCTTGTGCATGTTAATTATGACAGCAATGAGGGAAGTGCATAAAATCTAAGAGTAAGTGAAAGATATTTTCCCTTATGTTTCTCCTCATTTCAATTTCTGAGAGGAATCTATAAGCAACTAGACCAGGAAGTTTTCAACAGTAGGAATGGAGAATTTTTTGATGAGTCAATTGAAGACATCGTCTATGATATGGAATTTGTTCTAGCTCTAGGATCACAACCCCTGAGTCCCATTTATTTTCAAAACACATATGAATTGATGCATAATAACTTTATACCATTAAGTTTTGATTCATTTCATTTTTTGAAGAAAAATGTTGCTAATATCTCAGAAGCAAGGACTGGTAAGCAAAAAGAAAATCATGTAGTCACATTGGAATCATTGCAACCAATGCAACAATAATTCCAATAGATTAGGGTATGTAGGTGTGCAAACAATCTTGTTGGGAAACAATCTTTTCATTACATTTCAGTTTTTAAAGTTTCATTTTCATCTTGGTTTAAATTTTCAGTTTTATAGTACAGTTCAGATTCACTACACAGATCAGATTTGTGTTTGAAGTTCAACCACAAAGGTTTTTAGACATAACAGGTTGCATATTTTAGGATCAGCCCAATGGATCAGGCTACTTATCATATGGTGTTCTTGGCACCTCACAAGGAGAGAACCATCCCCAAGTGGAGCCATTGTTAGAACCCTATATTTCAAAGGATCAGATGGTGATTGGGATGTATTCCTTCAATGATTATATGTGGTAAATGGTATTCCCTTCTACAAATAATTTCCCAAAGAAAAGAGAAAGATTAAAATCAACAAGGTCTTCACAGTCAAAATACCTCTTGATTGATTAAAATTGATCATTTCTAGCTTAGGGAAAATACCTTGGTGTAAAATGGAAACAATGCAAGCCTAGCGCTACCCATTACAAATTTTTATCCTAATTTTTTGGCGTACATGGCACTTTGTTGTGTAGTGTTAAATCATGCTAAGATCTGATCGACAGAACCCAACACGCTCAGATTGACGACCCTCCATGAATTTCAAAAACCCCCAACCTTTCTTCCTTTAACAGTGGGGGGGGGGGTCCGGGAAAAGCGATTTTCCCAGCGCGGGCCCCACACAACATGTCAACCTCACATATTACCAGATGCCCCCCACTTAATTCTTCTTACCATCTACCCCCCCCCCTCCAGGAACCTACCTAACCGCTCATCCAATACCGATTGAGCTCCCACTTAGATCTGTCTTCCACTCACCTGCTCTCCTACTCGTGTCATTCTCCTTTGTTCTCCCATTACCTTTCACTTTTCTCCACCTGTCCTCTAGCCTATCGCATACACTCACCCTTCCACTCACTCTCCAACCTTATGGAGTGCCCAGGCTCTGGACTGTGGCATATGTTTCCATGTACCTTCTCTCAAGATCAACAACCGAGAGCGATTGTGGGGGGTGAAGTTGCACAGGTTTTAAATTTGAAGGGCGGTCTCGCAATCTAAATTATGGTTTCTTCTCTAGAATATGTGGCATCACTAGGTGCATTGCTAAATGAAAAGTAGGTTGCATCAAACCACTTTCTCATGCCCCCACAAAATGGAAAATTCCTCTCCCTACACGTCACCTATCGATTACATGTACCTTCATATCCTTATCACATATTCTCTCTCACTCACTCCCCATATCCCAATTGGATACACATCCTCGTATCATTCCATTCACAACCAGTCACCTCCCCATGTGGTCGTTGACGATCCACTGTCACATTACAAGTCGTGCTAAGACAAACTGGAAATCGCCATCACCCACCATCAACATTAATCATTTCTCCCAGCGCAATTATTCAGAGAGACAGATGGCCAAGTTTGAGGAAAAATAGAAGAGGTTATAGAGGTAATTATGATCACATTCCAGATGTCAAACACATGAACATGTCTACCAATTGAAAATCAACAGTTGATCACAAATTCTAGATATTAATGCATAATATTTGTGGAAATATCCACAGTCAGCAGAAAAAGATTGACAATGCAGCCGAACTCAAAGACATATCATCAATGGTTGACACAAAATAAACACTAGAAGTTCGAAATAGATCTAAGACAGTTCTACTTGTTATGATTTAAGATTTAATTAGTTTAGATTTTTCTGAATTCAATCTTGCTCATTAATTACAGGGTTTAATGTAAATAAAATGTATAAATACTTATGTTTTCGAAGTATTAATGGGATCATTTGGGACCTTTTTGAAGGATAGAACTAATTTTGTAAATCATCTCACAGAGCCTCCATGGATGAGAATTCCAGTAATACAGTGTGACCATTGTAGGATTCTTATGGACAATCCCATTGGTGAAGTTTATTTTCTCTGTTAAATTGTTTTTCCTATTATCAAAATTGTTTTATACATTCTGAACTATTTTAAGGAGGCAAAAGGACAGAATTGGTTTAAATGTACCCCTTGTCAATTTCTTGGAATAATTTATGTGTTTTTCCACTAAATATTAAACTCAGAATTCTCATTTGCTCTGTGTTTAATTGGATTTCTTAATCTATTCCATCTTTCCCATGTATTAAATCTTGAATATCCAGTGTATTTTCCTACTTTTCCCTACCATATTATCCTCTTATGACCTGGTTTCGATCCATTCTAAGTTGTGACTCCATTTCCAATGTTTTTTCCCTTGTTGTTCCAACAAAACAATTCAAAACAAACAAACAACCATGTACTCTTATAACTAGTCTAAAATTCAAAAAAAACAAAGCTAAATCATACAAAGAGATCCCTCACTGAGTCTTGGAGGGATAGATCCTTGACTCCAAAGTGGTTTTGTAGTTACCTCTACCCATTTCTCCTTCATCCTGATAAATTACAGAGTTCTAACACTAGCCATCACACCAAAATAATCCATACAATCATCTTCTTGGATCAAGTAATATAAAGTCGGATGTAATGAAAGTGATATCTTTGAATGGTCAAGGGGGTCCCCAAGAAGTGTTCTTCTTCTCTTCTCAATATTCCTTTGGTTTCCCCACTTCCCTTCTAGGTCTTCAGCAACAGTCCATACAGGGAGTATCAGAGCCCTGTAGATATATCTTGGCACCTTCGGAATTAATTCCCAATAATTCTCTCTCTTGGAGAGAATTCTCACGGGCCTGAAAACCTACTTCAGTGACCACAGGCTTGACAAATCGCTTCTTTGACCATGGGCCTAACAACCCACTTCTTTTACCACAGGCCTAACAACCCACTTATTCGACCATGGGCCTAACAACCAACATCTTCAAGTCATTGGCTAGAAATAACTCCCACGTACAAGTGTGGTTGCATATTCCATTTTCCCCCAATATAGATGATGGAGGAATGATCGAATCATGAAGAAATGATGGGAAATACACTAAGTCTCCCTCTTATATATGCATGTGTATCTTATGGCACATGGCACTCAAGGAATTCACTTTTCCCCACTTAAGAAACTTAGGATATATCCATATCCATAATTTTAGATTTAAGGAATATTAATATAATATTCTATTGGGATTAAGCCCCCTTAGCTTATTCATTTCCTATACTCTTATCCCCATTACCCTTTCTAGTAAAGTTTATCCTGCCATCTCTCTTTTTGGCTCGGTCTACAACAATGATGTATTTTATTAGCAGCATGAATGTTTACATGTTGCAATAATAAGCACACTAGCATTTATCATCTAGGCTATCTGACCTAATAATCACACATGAAATCTGGCCTATAATAGCATGGCTCACCAGCCTATAAAATATTTGTTCAATTACCACTGGGATCAACCTGGGGTATTACAAAAGGTGTGAAAGAGAAGTTGGAGGTGTTTTCATGATATTAAGGTGCACTATGAAGGAATAAAGATTTTTTATGCTACAAAGTGCACTATTTTGAGGTTGTGATGTTGTAGTCTAGCATCATATTCTAGGAATGATGTTATGAGGAAACCTAGGGCATGAAGGAAAAATGTCACTAAGGTTTTAAGCTATGTCTAAAGTATGAAGCATTCAAGTGAAGTCATAAGTAATCTATGTTTGAATATATTGCATTGGTTTCTACACATATCTTATTGAGTTGGTGCTCAGGTGAGGGGATTGGTGTCTCCAGTAGGTTGGTGTCTACAAATATTGTAACAGTAGGTTGGTGTCTAAAAATATTGTAACAGTAGGTTGGTGTCTTAGTTGAGGATATTGGTGTCTCCAGTAGGTTGGTGCCTACATCTGGCCAAATTGGTGTTCATTTAAGGAGATTGATATCTCTAGTAAGTTGGTTCCTACAGACATTTCTAAAGATAATTTTTATGGTTTCTCTCTTTTGGGTTTCCATGTTAAACTTTTTCATTGTGATTTGATTTTATATGTTATTATTGTTTCTCAAATAATGAATGATTTATGATCTGTTAAAAAAAGTAAAAAGTATAGTATATTGATTCACCCCCACCCCCCCCCTAAGTATAAGCATATGTTCAACATGTGTATGGGAAAGGAATGCAGGACTAAGTCCTTGACCTAAAAATCTAGAGATAAGTGGTGTCACATTGAGTACCTTCCACTTAAATCAAAAACCTATGTACATGCAATAATCCCACCAATCAAGTTAAGAGGGAATTTCCTCTCCACTTGCTTAGCTTAACCTCATTCTCAAAACCTATGTTAGAGGTACTTTCCCAACAAGCACTTATTTCTACTAATGGATTTTGTAGTCACCAATCAATTCCTTGTTTGGTTTTATGGACTTGGAGATGTTATTGTGCAATCCTATACCAAGGCCCTAAACTTAAGATAATGTTTTTTTCCTAAAAAGAAAACGTCTAATTCTTTTTAAGTAAGTGTTTAGTTTAGAGTGTGTTTGTTATTTGAAGGTACGGAGTGGGATTCATCATGTTTTTGACTCTTTTCTAATCCAAATAAAATCAAATCATGAAAAATGAAATAGATGCACTTTATTTTCTCTTTGATGAATTCTATCTAAGGAAATAAGAGGTTCTTTTTCATAATTTAAACACAACCCTACAATCACCCAATATCAATTGAAACTATCAAAGCACTCCTCATGAAATTTTAGATTATGAAACTCAACTCTAATGCACCAGTGCAACTTTTAGTGGAAATCCAAAATTCATAAATGGATGATTATAAAATGAAATTATCTTTTCAAATTCACTTATGATGTAAATGAAACAAGGAATAAAAAACATAATCAAATCTGAAACATGAAATGCAATTCAGTTTTGACAAGGTCACTATTCACAAGCCAAAATCAATGCAATTCCACCTAAAGATGACAAATTAAGTGTGAGCCTTATTAAATTAATAATTACACAAATGAAGCAAGAGGAATATAATCATAGATCCACATGCTAATTAAATATTCCTTCTAACTTGTCAATCCAAGACATACCCAGATATACATGAAAACTACTGAAAAATATCCAAAAAGTCCCCTACAGCACTTGGTCATAGGTTCCTTTTCAACAAAAAGTGGCCAGACAGGCTTGTCCATGAGTTTCTAGTGTGCAAAAAGTATCCATGTTGCTTGGTTGTGTGATTCCTATATATAATTTATGACTGACCACAATTTTTCTTGGAGACAGTCTCAAGTACTAATATATACATAGCATAGAGTCTATATAAACCTGTAGGGATGAAAAAGATAAAGTAAAATTCCTACAAAATCAAGGAATAAATCAAAGTTCCTCCCGACTTGAGTCATCAATTATGTTGTAGAGAAATTCATCTATAAACAAACAAACCTTCTCACTAACCTTATTGCAATCAAATATAGACTATAGGATAGATCACTATGTTTTTCCTCCTAGATATAATTCATACAAGTATACTATGAAAGAGAAATAAGAAAAAATGATTCATCTTTAATATGAAGGTTGTGTGGATTAAGGTTGGTTGTCATTGATGTCAACCCTTGAAGAAAGCCTCGTAGCACAAAGGTTTGGGTAATGGACCCAATATTGTTTGATGTAAATATGACTCATTATTGTTTTTTCATGGTTGATAAGAAGTAAATATGGATGAACTCCAAAGTGGTCCCCTTATGGTGAAAGCCC
>JASDQU010394546.1:0-10902 GCA_032191745.1 Picea mariana | reverse complement strand
GTAGCGCCCAAATCAACGGTGCTCGTGTAGCCCAGCTCCTCTCAGCTGCCCTGTGCTTAACCAGTGTGGGCCCTCCTCCTGCCATTTCATTCTTCCTTCCGCCTTTCACCTGCTGCCGTGTGTCATCCATTCACCCCTCTTCTTTGGTCCGCATGGCCCTCCTTTCTTCCCACCATCCTCTCATTTCCTGCCACGCGTCCCGTTTCTTTCCACGTCAGTTTCTCACCCGAAGGCGAGCTCATTTCTCCCGTCTTCTCTCCATCTACCTGGGTGCCTTCCGCCATGGATCATCCTTTTGTCACCCCTATCTGTCATCACTCTCACTTCTCGCCACCCCTTCCATGCACCCCCGATGCCATCACTCCTACCATACACCATGTCCTCCGCGCTGGCCCTCATGTCCGTCCCTCAAGCTATTCGGTTGTTCCAGGTGGCAGTGTGAGAAGTCTTCCCTATCCTGAGGTGATGAGTTGGCCCGGCCGTTCTCGATCCCAAGAAGCAGTTATTGAGGCGGTTGAGGGTAGTTAGACATCGTCTCCGCCATAATGGGGACGTCCTGCAATGAATTAAAAGCACGTCGATTCGCCGATGTAACTGTCAGAAGATCTATCGCGTCTGCCACAAGTTGCNTATCTATCGATGGTAGAGCTAAGCTCCCGACTGTAAAGTTTCAGCAAATACTCTGGTTTCCTGGTTATGCCTCTGTGTTTGAGATTTCTTGGTTTATAACAAACAGTTTCCTTTCTTTTCTATCTTTGTTTCGTCTTTGCTAGAGGGTTCACAGTGAAGGATTCACGTGGACTTGACAATCTTGTTGCGATAAAGGATTTGTTGTGGCATCTTTGTATTCTCTGGTATATGTGTTTGAATGTAAAAGGATTTTGTGTTCGAATACATTTCTTCTTCGGTTTGTTACAAACCGGATGTCTGTGATAGATCTTGCACCCTTCTTGTATAAGTCTTCCACCTACTCACCCTTTATTACGACTCACTATTTGGAGTTTACCAAGACCTCATTAGTTCATGCATGCCTGGTCTGGTCTCTGAGTTGATACGATACTGTTCTGAGTTTCCTTCCGTCTGATCACCCTTTTAAACAAACCGTGACATTAAAAACTGATGGGCGTCGGGCTCTGCTCCTGCTAGCAATCCAGGAGTGACCTCCGATAGCCAACATCCTGTGAAGCTTCTTCATTCCTTCTGCAAAGTCCTCTGCACTAGCACTCTTGAATTCAGCTTGTTCCGAATCTTTCAATTCAGAAACTCCCTTTGGATGCATTCCATATACAATCTGGAATGGAATCTTCCCTATTCTTCTATTGAGTGAATCATTGTAAGTGAATTCCGCCTATGGTTGAATGTGATCCCATTGACTATGGTGTTCAGTCACTAAGCTCCTTAACAAATCTCCCAAGCTCCTATTCACGACCTCAGTCTATACATCCGTCTGAGGATGATATGCTGAGATAAAAGACAAATTTGTCCCCAACTTCTTCCATAAGGTCCTCCATAAATGTCCTACGAAATTGGTATCTCGATCAGAAATGATACTCCTTGGTAAGCTATGAAGTCTGATGACTTCCTTGAAAAACAGGTTCGCAATGTGAGTTGCGTCACTGGTTTTCTAGCATGGTATGAAATGTGCCATCTTTGAAAATATGTCTACTACTACAAATATTGAATCATATCCCCTTTGTGTCCTTGGCATCCCAATATGAAATCCATGCTCATGGCATCCCACGGCCTTTCCGGTATGGGTAACGGTTGGTATAACCCTATGTTCTGTGTTTTTTCTTTCGTGTGTTGACAAATTCTGCACCTGTCCACAAATTTCTTCACATCTGTCCTCAACCCTGGCCAGAAATATGAGCCATTCAACTTTGAGAGTGTTTTTTCATGACCGAAGTGTCCGGCCAATCCTCCACTGTGTTTTTCTTTCATCAAATTCTCCCTCATGGAGCATTTCAGAATACATAATTGATTTCCACTGAACAATAATCCATCCTAGATCATGTATTCATACCATTGACTTCTATTCCTAAGAATTGGATTCTCAGATGCCTCATATGCCTCTTTGAAGTCTAGATCATCCCTGTACATTTCCTTGAGGTTATCAAAACCCAAAGTCTTGACTCTGAATTCCTGCATAAGCAAACATTTCCTGCTCATAGTGTCAACAACTTTGTTAGTAGTTCTAGAAATATGCTTAATCACAAAAGTAAAATTTTACATGTATTCAACCCATTTAGCATGCTTTTGGTTCAACTTCTCCTGTCGAGTCACGAATTGAAAAGCGTGATTATCACTGTACAAAACGAACTCCTTGGGAACCAAATAGTGCCTCCATTTCTTCAACGCTTGTATGACTACATAGAATTCTTTGTCATACGTGGGGTACTTGATCTTTGCTTCATTCAGTTTTTCACTGAAATACACAATCGGTCTGTTGTCTTGTCTCAAGACCGCTCCAATGGCAAGTCCACTCATGTCACACCTGACCTGGAATGTCTTGCTGAAATCTGGCAAAACCATAATTGGTTGCTCAATGATTTTCTTCTTCAGCAAGTTGAAGCTCTTCTCTGCTTCCTCCATCCAGTGAAAAGATTTATGTCTTTTCTTCACTGTATCCATCATCGGTGTGCTAATTCCATTGAAATTTTGGATGAATTTCCTGTAGAATCTAGTCAAACAATGGAAGCTTCGAACTTCAAATACGCTCTTCGGTGATGGATAATCATTAATCGCATTTATCTTTTCCGGATCGATTTTCAATTCATTTGCAGAGATAACAAAACCCAAATAAATGAGTTATGTCCTCATAAATGACGATTTTTTCATATTGATCAACAATTTCTCTTGTTGTAACCTCCTCATCACTGCAGCTAAATGCTTTAAATGTTCTACTTTAGTTTTGCTGAAAATTAATATATCATCAAGATATACAATGACGAATTTCCCAATGAAATCCTTCAGGACTTCATTCATCAACCTCATGAAAGTACTGGATGCATTTGTTAAGCCAAATGGCATGACAAGCCATTCATACAACCCTTTATTTTTCTTGAATGTTGTCTTCCATTCATCACCTCCTCTCATTCTAATCTGATGATATCCGCTTTTCAAATCAATCTTTGAAAAAAACTTTGCTCCACTCAAGAAATCCATCAAGTCGTCCATCCTTGACAATGGGAACCTGTACCTGATGGTAATTTTGTTGATTGCCCTCGATTCTGCACACATTCTCCATCCACCATCCTTTCTTGGGTTGAGCACTATCGGAACAATGCATGGACTCAAGCTCTCCCAAATCAATCCTTTATCCATTAAGTCCTGGGCCTGTCTCTTAACTTCTTCATTCTCCTGCGGTATCAACCTGTACGCTTCTTTGTTTGGAAAACTGGCTCCAGGTATAAGATCGATATGATGGATTATACTCCTGATAGGTGGCAATGAACAAGGTAGTTTGTCCACTACTATATTAGCAAATTCTTCCAGCAACTCCTGGATTTCTTCTGGTAAATAATCTATCCTAGTGTTGTTCAGAATAATTCTGGGCTTCCTAACCACAATGAATTGCGTGTCTTCCTTATTCTTGACTTCCTTAAGAAGTTCCTTCCCACTCATGAGAAGTACAATGCTCCTCATCTATGTTTTCACCTCTTTGTTCTTAATCGGCAACAACATGTGCATCCTACCGCTTTTCTCCAAAGTGTACGTGTTCTTTCTCCCATCATGCACCACATTCATGTCATATTGCCATGGTCTACCCAACAATAGATGAAAAACATCCATGGGAATGACATCATATAATATCTCATCTTTATATCCTCCTATTTTAAATTCAGCTAAACATTGTTCAGTGACATTTACCTGATGTCCTTTTTGTATCCACGAAACTTTATATGGGCTTGGATGCGCAACTGTCTCTAGCTCTAGTTTTTCTACCATTTCCATAGATACAAGATTATCTATGCTTCCGCTGTCTACTATGACCTTGCATACCCTATCTTTTGTTTTGAAAGCAGTTTGAAACAAACTGTTTCTTTGGGCTGGGTTCTCTGGCTCCCTTTCTGGTTTCAAGAGAAATTTCCTCATCATCAAAGATCTTCTGCCCTCAGCATTCTCTGCCTCAACATTCCATCCTTGAGACTCAGAAATGTGAGTTTCACCACCATATTTCTTCCTATATGGACACTCATAGGATTTATGTCCGATTTTTCCACAAACAAAGCATTTCACTTTGCCTCCTATGCATATTCCTCTTCCTCTGACTCAAGGAAAAGTATTTCTATCAGCATACTGCCTCCCCTATGAGCTTCCTCCTCTTTCAGGTCGAGTTTGAGGTTTTTTCCCCTCTTCTTTAGGTCTCTGAGTTCTGTCCTGGGCAATCGTCTTGCCTCCACTTTGACTTCTTCCTCGACCTCTTTGACCTTACTTTCGACTCATATTCTCTTCATCTTTCAGAGCCATCTGATAAGCATCTTCTATGGTTCAGATGGTCATCATGCTCATCTTGTCCTGAATGTCATACCGTAGACCATTCATACACCTAGAAACTTTCTCATCATCTCTTTCCCGATGACCTGCTCTGATGTTTATCCTATAGAACTCTTTAGTGTATTCTTTCACTGACATCAGCTTCTGTCTCAAATTCTGCATCCTCCAAAACAGATTTATTTGATAATCTCTAGGTATAAAATTGGCTTTCATTTTTTCAACCATTCTATCCCAGCTTTTGATTTTCTGCTTTCCCTTGCAATGTTTATTAGCCTGCAGTTCATCCCACCACAGTGTTGCATGCCCCTTAAGTCTAGTAACGACATGTTTGACTTTCTTGTCTTCCTTGACATCCTCATAGTCAAAGTATTTTTCTAGAGCTCTAATCCAATCTAGAAGCTCTTCAACATCCAAGTTGCCTTCGTACATTGGAATGTCCATTTTTTCCCTAGCACCTATCCTTGCAACAGTCTTGAATAAGCGTTCTTTTGCAACATCTTCGACTGCAACTTCTTTGTTTTCATCTTCATTTTCACTTTCATCTTCGCTGATATCCCCAACATTAATTGTGTGCCTTTGTGATGTCTCCATAGCATCATGCCTGGCACATAATTCACGCATTTCTCTTTCCACTGCAGGATCAGGAATTGCCCTTTCTCTTCTTCTCGGTGGCATGGTTGTAGAATTCCTCTCTTCTCTCTGCTACAGAAAGAAAAAAACTTGTTATGGACTCTGATACCAAAACTGGTGCAGACCTCCTGCCCTCAAGACAAGATCCGTGCAAGATCTTCTCTAAACCTCGACAAGGATTAATTAAACTCCTTGCCTAAGCCTGCAAAGGATTTCGGGTCTCATGAGTTGGGGCGCTTAGAATATTATGCCCTATCCCTTGGCAATAACCGAAACATGAAATGAAAATGGGCTAAAGTGTAATCCCCTCTCTTTAGCCCCTTTTCCTATAGGACCACAACCAAGCCTTATGTAGGCACCTTTCGCAACTCGCAATTTCACGAGTTGGAGCACCAACTTCTTGTGCCCTCCCCTTGCAAATCCCTGAAACATGATCCATCAATGAAGGTTGAATTTACCCAAAGTGATAGGCACACGCCACCTGTCACTTCTACTTTAATCTACTTACGGGGTGAGTTCTTTCCACCTGTCCACACGGATTTTCTGGCTTTCACGACTCAAGCAGGAAACCAATAGCTGTTCCTCTTCCTCTATGGATCCCCGACTCTGAAATCGTAACTTTGGCTATATCGATGATTGTATGCCTCCCTCGATCCAACGGTCCTAGCTATATCAGGATTTTTCCAATCAAAAATCTACAACACTTGACCCAAACCACTAGTCACTCGATTCCTCAAATTCTGATATGCGACTTCACATATGAGATCAACGGTCCTTGTTGATCCAGATCTCATGGTCACTACTCCTCTTGAGCTTATGGGTGTTGAAAATGCACTCCATCCAAATCTCTTCGTTGTTCTAAGAGATCCAATGGTTCATGAGATTTCGTCACTTCCCCCTGAAGCGATTCAACCATCTGATTCAACTTCTTAAGGACTTCTGGCCAAATTACTTGGCTTCCTTCCTCCAGAACTTAACTCTTGTGAACCAATTCAACCTTCATCTCCCCTTGGGATAATTAAGAGGTTCTAACCCTTCTGGGCTTCCACTTGCAAACTCAAGGCCTCCAAAAGGGTCCCTGCACACACTCCTTGTAGAAACTTTCAAATAACCTCCGGTTATTTAGGGTCTTTGACTTCGTGCACTCCTTGCAACCACAGTCTCTCAATTTCTCTCTTGGATTTGTAAAATCCAAGACTCCACTCGGCTTCCGCACACCTTGCACAGCTTTGTGCTCTGCTAGCACTCTTTGCCTGTAAAGACACAATTTGAATCTCCTCTAAGGGTTCTGATATGAAACACGGAACTTGGTTGACGCACTCCTTGCGGACCCTCCATTGCACTCTTTGCAGGAGTTCTCAGAAAGAGAAACAATTGAAACTCATTCACCCCTTATCCAGAATTCAAACATTCAACATAGAATTCTAGAGCATACACACACACATTGGCATTGAAATAGAATGCACACAGAGAATGCAAACAAGCCCGCAACATACCATTTAACAGGTGGTTCCAACAACCATAACAAACACATTTATTGGAATCAAAACTCTCTTCTATTGAATCTAGTGCTCCTGTACATGGCCAATAGCAACTAAAATGCATAAAATTCTCTGTCTTCCTATATTCCTCTCCGCAACTCTACAAATTATGAATTCTCAATTATTGTTATGATGATACAAGGGTTGAGGGTGTCTATCATCTATTTTCCCTCCTACCTCCTACGCTCCTAAAAGTATCTAATCTATTAAATTGAATCTACCTACTTGCATTCATTATGCATAAATGCCTCTACATTCAACAGATGAGAGCAATGCTCAAGATCTGTGTACAATCTCCAAAACACAAAAGTAAGTACACTTCTCTATCTATTACATTAATGTTCATTCATAAATCTTCAAAACACTTCAAAATGTGCGCTGGTGCTTTTCCAGCTGTCTCCTTTGGTTAGGCACATGTCTTTGGCTTTATATGATGCTCCTGCATCACAAATTCACAATTCCTCATTCATATTTTTTACACTCTCGAGGGTTTTCCTCCTCTCCAACCGCCAAGATTTTATCCTCCCCAAAATTATCCAACATTTTCCCCTTTTCCCTAAGTCCCCCTTTATGATTATACTCCCACTACCTTACTATCTCCTCTGAAAGGTCCTAGGGATGCTAACAATGATAAAATAATATTTCGCCACCCACCCTAGATTTTCTCTCTAACATTCAATCTAATTTATTAATAAGAAAATACATTAGATAGGTCTTGCAAATCACATCACACTAAATTTAAAATGAACAAAAAAATATTTTTCAATACCAAAATAATATATTAGATCTTGAATTATATAAAATAATTTAATAAATTAAATTAAATATATTAAAACATTACACACACCCATGATAAACAATAATTATAACTTTATTTATACTAAAACATTACACACACCCACAATAAATGACAATATTGTATTAACTAATATACATTGTAATAATACTAGCATACACATACAATATGTATGCATAGATGGCACATACATATCTCATGCATGTACTAATGATAACAACCATCAAATCTAATACACAATTCTTATATACTCACAATCAAATAGGAATTATAGTAAATCTCGTAATGCATTAATCAATAACCTATTTTAATAGAGTAACAATAATTGACTAATCAAAACAAAATAATATGGATTGAACATTACACTTATATTATTATAATTGAATTAAACCAACATTTATTACACAAAAATGGAATAAGTCAAGCACTGAGTTTACATTAATAATTCTGAAAAGCACTCCCAACTACACCGAATCACCCTTCCTCCCTAACCTAGTTCCATCTTCCACATCCTATCCTTCAACTATATTAACCTAAATCCAGATAGAAACCATAAGCAGAAGTGTCAACCACCTTGATGAAGCTTCCCCACTAACAATTACCATCACACATCTATGGGATTTTGTCTTAACATAGCTCTCCCATGACAATGTTGTGGCGATTTTGTTGTTCTAAGAGATTTTTCATTAAATATCTAGTTTGGGAAATCGTGTTACCTGGAAAAGATGCTTGCCCAATGTTCACCCGTGGTTGTAAGATCCTAGGTTCAAGTTATCTAACCAAAAAAACCCTTCAGACACTAGCCCCTTTGACATCAGCTACATGCAAGTGAAGTCTCACCCGAGGAATCTTTTGAGGCTACAGGAACTAAGTTTCTACAGGAATGAGGGGATGGGAGGTGATCATCTTATTCACTCTTACTTATATAATATGTGTGCATTGTATTGTGTATGTTATTCCTTGGTTACTTAGTAATTTATTTTATGTAGTTCCATCGTGACATGGATTGGAACATAAACCATTCACCATAACATCCATAACTACTCCACAGTAATCATATAGTAAAACAATCTAGTCTAACATGCATGAACCTATTATTCATAAACAATCACATGAATCACACACATAAAGACACAGATTTAAAATGGCTCACCCAATACTTGGGCTATGTCCACAATGACTGGCTTATTTATTATGCTTTTTGTAATCATTCCAGGTTTGTAGAGTGCACTACAATAGATTCATCATGTTATCAGTCCCCACCCTACCTAGCCAACCTCTCTTTGCAACTCTCTGCCCCCACTCATACATAGACTCCCTCTCTCATACTCAGTCTATTCTCTCACATCATCAACTAATGACAGAACATAACTGAATAGAACCCCATTCTTCTTGACCCATTACATATTTATACATGGAATCTAGGGCTCAAAACCCTACTTGCTTATCCCCAAAACCCTATTACAACTCATGTTGACTTGTTGTTCGAGCATGTTTTTCCTATTTTTTTCATCTGCATGTTTATTTTTAATTCCCAATTGATGTTCTTCCTTCTTTTGCATGTCGAATTGTTGTCCTTCCTTTTCACCCGCTTTATCTTCCTGCTTTATTCTCTTTCTTTTTTCTATTTATATTCACTTCCAAGTATGATTTTCTACTCACTTCAATATTGAATGCACCTTTACTGTGCACTTCGCTCATGCCTTTTCTTTTTTTTATGTTGTTGTGAATATCCTCTATACTTAGGATTTTCCTCAAAAAAAATCCAAAATTCCTATCCAATAGACCCCCAACACTCACCTATGGCTTATCTTGAGCCACTCAAGCCTGTTTCATCGTGATCCTCCATGCCTCCATGAACTTTTGGAGGGTTTCCCTCACTGTCATGACTTCTTTTGTTACTTATTCTTATTTTCCCAAAAATTTCTCTATGACCTGCGCAGTCAGGGTTATGCGTTTCTCCTCAGTATCATGCACTACTTTCTTTTTCGTGACCTAAACCATTCCCCTATTACCTTCAGTGCTTCGTTCTACAAAGGTTCCAATTTCTTCACAATCTTCTTCTACTCTTCCTGCATCTACTCTACTCCATTGTATATCTGTCTATTTTCCAGGATGGCCCTCATCCATTCAACAGACAATAGAGTGTAGATTCTTTCATTGGTTTTTTGGGCTTGATATTGTGTGCTTATTATTCTATCCTCGATCTCCTTCAGTTATGGATTCATCATGAATTGTGTCCAAATCTGCATACTCTCATCGCACAACCTTGTGCACCCCTAGTCTAGACTCTTAATATTTGCCACTGACATTGTCATTTTCCTTACCCTTTATTACTTTTCTTTAGGAGGTGTCCCTAGCATGGTGCATGATTCCAAGTCTTCAATCTTGGCATGGAATCTTTTAATGACTTCATCGATTCTTGAGACATGTTCTTCCATTGTGGCCTTTACCACTATTAATACTTTTGGGATCACCTTATAGAGCTTCTGGATGAACATTTATATTTGGTGTGCCATTTTATAGGCCTCGTCCTTCTCTTTTACTGATTTCTCAGCCCCACTCTTCTCCTCCAGCGTTCTTTCAACTTTTTCTTCAACCTCGCTCTTCTCCTGCAGGGAAGTTGTATACTTTTGTTGCATTTTTTCCTTCTTGTTTGTCACCTTGGTCAACTCTCTGCACGTTAACTCTACAAAAATTTTTATCTCCTCTATAAGAACAACCTGCGAGCTCTATAGTACCACTATGGGCATCCAAGAAACCACTAATTCCAAATCACTTAGTACTCTCACCTTCTCTTATAGTTATTGCATTGGTAACTCAAATGCATCTAAAGCGATCTTAAAGAATCAACACTATGTTCCCAACTACTAACTCTGACATGAGTTAAGTGGTATTCCCTTCTTCTTCAATCGGCCTCATTGATGGTCCTTCACATCCCCTCCCATACTTCTTTCTGTCTACCTTTGTATTTCTTCTTGTTTTTCCACTTTTTATTTGTTTTCTTCTTTTTCTTCTTTTTTGTTTGTTTTTCTATATTTTACCTCCCTACTATAGTACAACTACTATGATACATGTGTTCTTGTGAAATTTATATTAATGCTCATATGGTCAACTGTCTCTATAGAGTTTCAGCCGACTTCCATTCACCATACCTCCTAGGGATTCTCCATTCAGTGTTTCCAACTGAGAAAAACATGCCTCTGTCACATGTTGAATCACATATGGTCATAATCAATGAATTCAAAATTTTCCTAGATGTTGTATAAACTTACTTTTGTACAATAATACTAAGTCCCCTACTTGAAACATTTTATGTTTAATGTTTCTATGATGCCATGCCTTCTCTCTCACCATCTGAACTTGTTGATGTTGATTAAGGTTGGTTGTCATTGATGTCAACACTTGAAGAAATCCCCGTAGCACAGAGGATTGGGT
>JASDQU010394541.1:0-10875 GCA_032191745.1 Picea mariana | reverse complement strand
CTCATCAACTCCGTTGTGAAACAGGGCGCTGGAAAAGGCCAAAAGAAAGGTGGGAAGAAAGAGTATGTATTTTGTGCTCGTCCGGAAAAGTGGAAACAGAAAAACATTTCATTTTAGAATGTGAGGCCCTCAAAGACAGCAGGGAAAATTATGCAAGTATTCTGGCAGCTAATTCTTGGGATAATCTATTCAGCAAAGAGTTTGTTGAGAAGCTGGGAGCGATTATTGTAAAACTTCATAGGAAAAGGACTGAATACAAAAGCCAGATGGAAAAACAGTCTTTCCCGTAGGCTATTTTTAGCCTCGTGGACGTTAAAATACTTTCTTTCTTTCTAAACAAAAACCCTAAATCACTTTTTCTTGTTTTTCTTCAAGCCCACATGTCACACACACAAGGAGCATGTTTCTAACACATCAAATACATATCCGACAAAGACATGTCTAAAATGTCTCATACTTGTGGGACCTACGTTTCAAACATACTAATATGAGATTCGTGAGGTTAGGGTGGTGTACCCTGTTCCATAGATTATTTGTCACCAACACTCAACATACTATTCTAGAAACTTACATATAAATCAAATTTCATCATTCATTAATGATACATGTAGAGTTTAGTCAAATTTATGGCCATGTTTAACCCTTCCACTAAAGGCTTATGAATTAGTCAAATAGGCCCCAAGTTGCATACACAAGCAGATTGTATGAATCAGTGTTAAATATATCGTCATTATCTCGGAAATTTCAGATGTGTCGTCGACATTTTCACCTGGCCGAAATTTTCCCCCGAATATTTCGCGACACTTCTGAAACTTTCAATGTGCCGCGGCACATTCACTAACTCGCGACATTTTCCCAATGTGTCACAAGTCTATGTAATATTTCGACCTGCTTATATTTTTTAGCGAATAAAATTCGCGTGAGGAGTTTTAGAGGTCGCGGGTGCCTTTTTTTGCTCATTATTTCACTTATGAAGTGTGAGAGAGCTAGAGAGGTGTGAGGAAAACCATTGTGCATCTCTCCAAGGAGGAGAAAGCCAAGGATCTTGCTTCCATTAGCACCAGTGGAGAGATCAAGATTTCCACGTATGATCAAAAACATTTTTCTTTCATTTGTTTGAAGTTTGAACTTGAAGATTTGAACTTTCTTTTTTTAATTGTTAGAGTTAGGCTAGGGTTTGCAATGTGTCTCTTCTTGTTGGTTTTGAATGGAAGATTCAATCATTCTAATTCATCTCTCTTATTATTTAACCTTTGCATTATCGTGTGTTTATTTTGGTTTTTTTTTGTGCCATAGGTTTAATATTTTCATCTAAAGAAAATGTCGAAGGCATTGGATCCAACGTGGGTGTATGGTGAACCAGTGCAACTTCCCAATAGACAAGTATTGACATGCAATCTTTGCGGCAAAAAGATTTTTGCAGGAATTAGCCGCTTGAAATACCACCTTGTCAAAATCCTTGGGTTTGATGTGGATCCTTGTCCAAACAGTTCCCCGAAAATTGTGCATATTGCAAACCAATCACTCATTTATATGGCTAATAAGAGGGATGCGATCGAGGCTCGCAAAAAAGAACTTGCACGTTCCACTGCAAATAGATACAGTGGAACAAGTGCCTCTGAGGGGGGACCAGTAGTACCACAATCCCACTCCCCAACCACAGGGCCCTCAGCTTCTGCAGCCCCCTCATCGACCTCATCTTACTTTGTGATGAGGTCAACACTTGGGGGGCAACCTTCTATTCGGTCATTGATTAAAAAAAAAGAGACGGAGGAGGCCGACAAGCTTGTGGCCAAATGTTTTCTTTGGAGTGATATACCTTTTAACATTGCCGATAACCCCTTCTACCATCCCATGTTTGAAGCTCCTGCAATTGTTGGCTCGGGGTATAGGGGCCCTTCCTATCAGGATTTGAGAGGGCGTCTCCATCAAGGGGAAAAGGTCGACTGCATAGAAAGATTAGCTCAACTCAGGGAAACATGGAAGACCACCGGATGCACCATGATGTCGGATGGGTGGATTGATGGGAAGGACAAATCAATTCTAAACTTCTTGGTTAATTGTCCCAAGGGAACAATGTTTATCAAAAGTGTTGATACAAATGCGTATACAAAAGATGCACAATTATTATGTGAGTTGTTGGATGGCTTTATCCGAGAGATAGGCCCGTAGTATGTTGTCCAAGTCATTACGGACAATGCTGCTAATTATGTTGTTGCTGGGAGGATGTTTATGCAGAGGTATCCATCATTGTACTGGAGTCCTTGTGCCACCCATTGCATTGATTTGATGCTAGAGGACATGAGAAAACTTCCTTGGATCAAGGAAATCATTGATTTAGCTCGAAGTGTGACAATATATATATATAATCACACATATGTTATTTCACTCATGAGACAATTCACAGGGAACAGGGAGTTGGTGCGTCCCACAATCACACGTTTTGCCACCAGTTTCATTTCTCTTCAGTCGCTCCTCAAAAGTATGTTGGACTTACAAAGAATGTTTCTTTCTAATGAGTGGGTTGCTTGTGTCTATAGCACCAAACAAGATGGGCAAGCCATAGCCCAGCTTGTGGGACATGACTTATATTCTGGAGTGGAGTAGGGGAGGTATGTACCATTAGTGAACCTTTGGTAAAGGTTCTTCAATTGGTTGATGGTGAGAAGCCCGCAATGGGCTACTTGTATGAGGCCATGGATAGGGCCAAGGAAACTATTTACCAGTACTATGAGAACAAGGGGGAAGAAGGACTCAGCAAGAGAGCTCAGATATGGGGTGTGATCGATGAGCGATGGAATAACACTCTCCATCATCCCATTCATGCAGCGGGGCTCTACCTCAACCCTGCATTCGCTTATACTTGTGGATTTAATTTTGATGGTGAGGTCATTGATGGTTTCCTCCAGTGTGTTCAAAGGATGGTGTTGACTCCAGCTGAACGCTCAGAGATTTCTAGACAGAATGAGATATATAGGATAGCATCCGGGATGTTGAGCTATGATATGGTTGTTCAAGATAGGACCACAAGGATGCCTGGTAAGCTTCACTTTCAAATTTTGTTTATTCCTTTCTATATATTATATATGACATTTATTGCTTGATGGAAATCTGAAATATAATTCGTTGTCTTCCTTTCATTTTATTCATTGTAGATGTTTGGTGGAAACACTATGGTGGAAAGCTCCCAGAGTTGCAAAAACTTGTCGTTCAAGTGCTTAGTCAAACTTGCAGTTCTTTAGGTTGTGAGCACAATTGGAGTGTCTTTGAAAAGATACACTCCAAGCGCAACAGGTTAGAAATGTTAAAAAATGCAACAATCAAAATTTAAATTGTTTAAACTTCATATTTTTTTTAAATTTTAATTTTTACAATTTAGTATTTACTATTTATTTACCATCACTAACTATAGCTCTCAATGTTCATACAGGTTAAGTATCCAGCGCCTTAATGACTTGGTATATGTCTACTACAATCTAAGGTTGTGGGTGAAGCAACTTGACAAAGAACCTGACATAGAAGCCATTTCATTGGATAGCATTGACACCACCAGTCAGTGGAGGGTGGAGATTCAGGAGCCTGAGATAGAGGAGGCCCCCGAGTGGTTGGAGGAGCATGCAAATAATTTGATGGAGGAGGGGGCAACAGAGGAGGAGGAGGACGACGACGACGATGTTCCACTTCCATTGGATACAGAAGCTGAGGAGGAGATTGGACTTCCAGTAGATCCAATGCCACCACCACCTCCACAGAGAGTCATGCCTGGAGTTGGACTTGGGTCTGTTGGGACTGGGAGGAGGCAACACACTTTTCCTTCCACCTCGTCCCCATCACTTACCACCTCGGAGAGAGCATCTGGAGCAGTTGGAGCTTCCACTCCAACCTCATCTAGAGTACCTCCATGACCACCTACTACTTCCAGAGGAAAATTGGTGCCCTTTACCCGTAAGAGGGCTAGAGCAGCAACAACACCACGACATAGAGGGAATCAATGATTTGGATTCCTATGATCTATCATTTTCATTTTATCATGTACTATTTAGTATCTAGATGCCTCATGATGATTCATCTCATGAGATACATTTATTTTGATCAGTTGATGTGATTTTGTATCTACTATCATTCTATCAGGAATATGTTTCAGAATTTTCAGTTTAGTAACAATATGTGACCACTTGACATCTTATGCATCTTATTTATTGGTTGTATTTTCATATTTATGTAGAAAAGTATTTATTTGATGTTGTTGTTGCTTTACAAGTTTAAAAAATTGAAAAAAATGATTGTTTTTGTATTTTTTTGAAGTCTTGCGACATATTCCGACATTTTCCGCCGATGTCGCTAAGATGTTATATTCCGGACCCTCGCCGACACTTTCCCCGACACGACATATACAGCATTGGTATGAATAGTAGATCATTTCAGCCCTTCTGCATTAAAAACAATCCTTGTGAGGGAGGATTAAACACACCTCCCCTTGATGTAAACTACAATTTCCATTGTCTTATCATCAACTCTTGTTGCAGTTTCACAAGCATTGACCATGAAAAAATACCAATCACTAATGCTAACAACATGGATTTCCTCTTGATGCCACCATTTCTTGATGAGGCCAGCTACTAGAGGCTATACCAAAAGAAGATATGACCTGGGGTGCCCAACTACACCAAAAAAGTGGAGTGAATCAAGTACCCATAAAACCAGGCAAATGCATGATCTAGCAGTATCCACATTAACATGTGTGCTCAGTGTCTTGAAAAAAAAATGGGTCTGAAGACTCAAACGGAAATGTCCAAAGCTCTTCTTCAAGAGCATGTTCTAGAGATGGCAAATGAGCTGTACAACCTTTTCACCCCATACACGTCAAACCAGCAAAAATTTGCAAAGAAAATCCAAACCTCCCCCATTAAAATCAGAGTGAGCTCTCCCTGATGTACAAAACATCTTCCCGTGCATTGAAATACTATATAAGTGATTGCATCTAGTAAAATCAGAGTGATCTCTCCCTAATGTTATCTACATATCATAAAAGATGGACACTATATTTCCCAGAACACTGAATAGCTTTGAACATATACTAGACAGCCAGCCATGTAGAACACATCCTCAACACTACAATTTGTTAAATCATATCATTTAGGTTTGGGTTTCTGTTGAAAATTGGGGATCAAAGATACTGTGAAAGACTTTCGCCACTTAAATCTTCCATGGATTTCAGAATTTCCTGGGCCTGAGCAACTACACCCAGTTCTGAATCTTCAAGAAGTTCCCCAAGGAAGGGAATGGTCTCAGGAAGGAGTACAAGATATTCTTCCTTGAGATGCTCAAGTAAGAATTTCACAACTCTCAAACCAAGAATCCGTGCGCGAACCTTTTCACTACGTGTTTGCATAAGGACCTGTTAAATAAATTCAAAACATTTTAAACTGGTATTAGAAGACATGCATGCAAGAAAACAAAAAATGCACAAAAATTCTTTTTTGTTGTCAAAACAAAGATTTTTTTAATCAATACCTCATGATTAAGTGGTTTCCAGAGAAGGTCAGTTCCTGCTGTCAAGGCCATTTGACCAAGGCATGAAACTAAAATATCATCAACTTGCTTGATGCTTGGAACATCTTCCAATTGGTCCACTGACTTAGGTGGGTCTACAACAAGCTGTGAAACAATTGGCTTGAGGAGCATCTGCATGAGATACCATAAAGTATTCAAATTGTTACAACTTATGGAGATCGAGATAGACACTGATAAGAAACATATAATAGGTAGAAAAGGAAGGAATTGAATTATGGGCAAATTTGACATGTAAAAAGCCAACCATAACCACAACAAAAGATGCACATGGAATTTGAAATTAATAGCAACGCCAATTGCAAGGACCAAGTATTCCACGGCTTTTAAAATGGCATTTTATTAATTAGATACCAACATGTGCTTCCCAGCAAGAACATATGTACAGTACATTCTATGATAAAATTAGAACAAGAGTGGTAGCTTACCTGAAACTTCGAGGCATCAAGGAATCCGACAGTATCATATAGAAAACACTTGTGCAAGGATGAAATCACCAACATCCGAAGATTCCACTCAGACTCTGTCAGTGATTGTTTTGTTTCACTACCCACAACCTTTTCTGTTAATTTACTCTTCTTTCTTTTGCGTTTTGCCTGCACATTGTCTTCTTGATCTTGACCACCAGTTAAGTGGTGTACACACCCGTCCATCAAGTACTGAAAGTAAGGAACAAATACAGACCTGTGGACAAATAAGGAGATTAATAGACATTAGGATTAGAATTTAAGCATTTTACAACACCTAATACACTCATTAAAATGCAGATTAAGTTTGCAGTTTTTCCATTGATAAAAGCACATCAAAAAGACTAAAGTATGTAGTGTTATTACATCTCTGTCAATTCTGCAACTTATAACACTTGATTAAAATACAAATACCAACAGTATTGTTCATACCAGAAGGCAAGGCAAGCATACATGACAAGCAAGATGGAACTCCAGACAAACTGAAAATAACATGTGGCATTGATGCTTTCCATAGACAAAAAGAGAAGAAGTAACAGTAGTTGATATTCATTGGTTGCACATGTGCACACGTGTACATGAACATGCACACAGATATAAAAAAAAAAAAGACGGAAGGTTTGTTATCATTAAGAATATTGCACAAAGGGAAACAACACACTCCTGAACTAACTTAGTGATTGTCAGTATTTTCCCATGTTATGAAGTGTTTCATTCCTTGAGGCAAAAAACATTTTAAAAAAGCAAGCAGGACAAGGTACATATCTCAGCAACTAAACTAAACGTCAAATCCAAAGAAGACTATAAGATGGTAAACAAGATATTTGAGGCACCTGAGCTTCCCTGTCAAATTATCAATGAAATTATAAAAGGAAATATTGCGTTGAATATTGCGGCCTGATGATGATCCATCACTCTCCACTTCAGATTCTGCCCAGTCTAAACTCCGAACAAAGAGAGGCTTAAATGTAGCCTCACTTAATTTCATTATTAGAGCCACAAGCGCATTAATTACACTCGTCTCAACTTTACCCATGTTCTTGATTGATTCTGGATGTTGACGACGAAGGTCCAAAGCTATCACGCATGATTCAAATATTTTTGCATGATATGTTACAACAGATGGTCTGTCCATTTTAGCAGCAACAACTGCTAGCATTTCAAAAATGGCTGATACAGAAGCTTCTCCATTCTCTACTGCCTTTCCATAAACTCTAACAATCGGATCAAGCAAAAGCCGTACCTGTACAAAGAATGACCATTAGCCCCAACACAAGAATGTATTACATGCCAACAAATTTGCTTCAAAGCCTGGTTTAAAATCCCCACACAGTTGACGCCTATTACTTGAAATTTAATCCCAAACACATCACTTACCGAGATCTTTTCAGACATGAGAATGCGGATTGAAGCAGCCTTTGTGCATACTGTTGAACCTGAGTCAGTAGTAAATTGTGAATGCAACACTAAAAGACCAACAATTTCTTCCAAGTATGGATTCAAAAATCCACCCAGTTTCTGCACAATTGCTTCTAAAACACTCAGAACAGAGATCAAAAAGGCTCCCCTAGCAGCTGTGTTCCCTTCAAAGTCTGTCATCTTAGACACTGCTGCTTCTTTATATGAAGATGAGCAAGCCTGCCATGTCTTCTCAAGAATAAATTTAACAATGTGAGGAAGCTGAGCCAATGCTTGTGGCCCAAGTTCAGAAACAAGAGAAGCTATGCAATGCAAGCATCCTGAGGAAAGAGCCACATCATTTGCTGTGAGATTTGCAACAACAGGACTAAGACAGGCACTAAAGGTACTGGGAAAGTTCCCTACAAATTGTTTTGCCAGGACATCTAATGTACTAACTGCTGCAATTTTTGCTGTCAGAGATGAATCTTCTGGGGATCTCTTAAGCAAGTCAACAATCTCCATGATCATTTCCTTGAATGCTTCATCACTCTCTTCACCTAAAGAATGCCACTGGGCATTTGGCAAGGTAACCATTTTCCTCTTCATTCTCGGCTGTTGTACAAGCCCTACCTTATCTTTCAAGTTTTCACAAAGCAACCTAAGTGCCTGGCTTCCAAGAAGACACAAAAATATGACTTAATGAAACTATGAGATGAAACATAATTACAAAACAATAACCATGAGACTCATATCCAATTAAAACATTCAAAATTGCAGGAAACATCACACACGATACCTTTTCGCAGACATTTGCATCTGAGTGCTTCAACAAGGATGTGATGCCCTTAGAGTAAGCCGATGGAGCCATTAGTTTTGTGACAGTATTCAATAAATTATATGTCGCTTCTCTTGCATCATTCTTGAAACCAGAAGGAATAATTGGCTTTTTAGTTTTTTTATCAATAATCTGCAATTGTAAGACTACTTGTTCCATAAGAGCTCCTAGTGCTTCCTGCAAAAATACAGTGAAATTAGATAGATAATCAATATATCCCCCACAATGCCACTATATCCTGACAGTATCTTACTCAACAGTCAGACTAATGCACATTTGAAGTAAAGGATAGTTTAAATACAATCAATTTGTTTCTCAAACTTATTTAAGTACTCCACGACAAAACTAAGACCTGAGAACTTTTGGTCATCTTCCCCACACAGTCAGTTTATCACCCAAATTGGCATGTACACTTGAAGAAAAATATATTTTCAAACCCAGGTGTATAATTCACAAAATTTGTTTCTCAAATTGAATTCTCCTGACTACTTGGGAGCATTGCTGAGAGGCTCGAAAAATCCAGGGCCAGGTGTGCTTCTGCCAACTACATGCCAGATCTTAAGGACACAAGTACACCCAGCAGTGTGGCAAAAGTAAGCTTTTTATCCAGCAGTTCAAAGGAAATGATTAAATATTTATTAATGACAAGTCTAGTCTTGGTTTTCCCAGATTTAAAATGTGCATTTTAACCTATGTTACCAGGAAACGGAAACGGATACGGATACGGATCCRCCAGATTTTTGAAAAGCCAGGATCCGGATACGGGGGGAAAACGCCACGTACARAAAATATAATAATATTTTAATTATTTTTTTAAATATAGTTAAAGTTAARAAAAAACACATTCATGAATCACAACATTAGAACTGAGATCATTAGATAATTTGTAATTCTATAGACTGAAATCAYGATGCATCATCTCATATAAGAAGGGTAATAGTAAATACAAAATTGAGTGTCTCATCATAGAACACTCTACTAGTATGATAATGTAGAGTAGGTCCAACTACATATCCTGAAATGGATCTACATCCTCATCATCTACATATTGCAACTATACATCATGAATAGATGAGGGGTGTCCGAGAATGTTGGAAGTTGTAGCATGGCATCAAGTGTCATGTTTAAGTCAGAGATCTTAGGTTCCACGTCCCACATCTAGCTTGGACCCTTTTTATACTCTRGAGTGGAATGTGATAGAAGGCGGAGGTTGGAATGAACATACACAAGATCCTCARCCTTCCCTGCTCTCAGTCTGTTTCTCTTCACCAAATGGATGAAGCCATATGTACTCCAATTCCTCTCAGCTGATGAGGAACTAGCAACCTGCGATAACAAACTTGTCGCTRGAGTTGAGAGATGAATGCTATCCCCACCATGGAATCCCCACCAAGTAATAGGATCCATATGCCCTCGATCATCCATGGCTAGTGGATCTAAAAAGTTACCAGTGGATTGTACAAATGCTCCAAATTCCTCATGTACTTCCATTGCCATTCCCACATCCCTATAGATTTTCCTCCAAGCTGTCTTATATCCCTGTACCACTTCACAATCCTTGTTTGGCGTTGTTCTACCTGGTAAAGACAAAATTCTGGAATGATAATACTTGGGGTGTAGTGCATAGGCCAAAAGATGTAATGGTGTGGTCATTTTGTTCCACCTTTTGCTAACTATGTCCTTCACTTCATGGTAAAATAGTTCAAGGGGATCATCATCATTGGCTTTGATAATTTCCCTTATCCTCTCTAGCATACTATCTATGTTTTCATAGACTTCCCCCAAACAAGGCATATCTGTAACATATGTTCTGATCATGGTCAAAATTGGTTTTGTAAAACGTAGAAGGTATTGGACCTTGTCCCACCATACATCATCAAGAATGATAGACTTGATTCTTTGTCCTCTATCAGAAGAGGAAGTTCTCCATGACTCCCAAAGACTGTCAATGACCATCACCTGCAATGCTTGTCTGACCTGCACAAGCCTCTTTATGACTAAAGTGTGGGAGGCAAAACAGGTTTCAACAACCTACAAGTTTTGAAAAGTCAAATATCAAATTAGAAATGTATACAATTAAATTATAAAAATTAAGAAACCATAATACAAATAATGTTGATTAAAAATGGAGTACCTTGAGTAGCTCCAACTTTGCAAAACCCCGATATATGGCTTGAGAAATGGAATGATTAGTTATGAACATTTGGATCTCCTTTGATGCTACATATATTTCATTGATCTACCCAATCTCGCCAATCTTGGCAAGCATAAGGTTCAATGAATGTACCGCACATGGAGTCCAAAAGATATGATCATACCAACCCTCCACAATCAAGCCTGCAACTCTACAAACCTGTGCATTGTCTGTGATTACTTGGACAACATTATGTGGCCCCACATTTTCTATTGCATCAATAAGAATTGTGGAGATGAACATTGCATCCTTCTCCACTCCACTGCAATCAATAGCCTTTAAAAACATTGCCCCTTGGGGGCATATTGCAATAACATTAATCAAAGGTCGATTTCTTTGGTCTCTCCATCCATCAGAGACAATGGACACCCCTGTTTCAGTCCATGTATCTCGGATTTATTGTAACT
>JASDQU010394537.1:0-10875 GCA_032191745.1 Picea mariana | reverse complement strand
GTTGTAATCTTAGACTCATCACCTGAATCTGATCCCAAGTTTGTTGGCCGTGTTTCTGTTGAAACTTTTTTCCTCCCTTTCCTCTCTTTGAACTACTTCGGTCTCTTCTCTCAGTGCAATTTCCATCAATTATCATCATCATGCCCTTCTTTCTTACAATTCTTGCAAGAGAGATTCTCTTCCTTAATTGTCACTGAATTTTCTTTCTTCCCATTCCCTTTGCCTTTTCCATCTTTATTTGAAGATGATTCCCCTGATACACTAACTCTAGTTTTTCCTATTTCAATATATGTTGCTTGGACATAAAACTCATCAATATTATTAGGTCCAAACATAAACACAATATTATGAATATAAGCAGACAAACCTCCTATATACTTCATAAGAGTTTAATGTGTAGTTAATGGAACATCTAACATCAAATCCATCTTACGAAGTTCATCTGTATATTCCTGCACTAATTTTCCTTTCCTTAAATTAATACTTTTCCATTCAATTAAATCCTTTTCCTTATATCCCAATGGGTAGAGTTGATTTACCACATAGGAATTAAGAGAAGAAGAATATTTAATGAATGAATGTTGCAGCCATCATAAATAATGAAGAATAAAAAGTAAACATTAAGAACAACAAACCATAACACCAAGATTGTTAATGAAGTTCTACAAGATTTTCCTACATCTCCGGGCCTTTGTCTTCAATTAGAGGGTTCTTATTAATATTTAATGCTTAAAAAAATACCAAGAAAGGCTTACATAACATCTCCTGAAACAACCTTTCATATCTGCAACTTCTGGATAGAAACAAACATCACAAATGGATGCAACAGGTAATTCTGAGACTTTTGAGTATGAACTTGGTTATGCTTGGCTTGACATCTTGGGCTTTGGAGGCAACTTTCTGTTCGACTACTCATATGCAAAAAAAAAAATCACATTTAGACTCCTCTCGAAATTCTGCAACTTTTGAGTATAAATTCAACTTGCTTCTGAACAGGGCCTCGAAACCTCCCCTCAACACAAATCCCAATGCTACTTCCTGTTAGATCTGTACAGTACGTACAATCTCGAACTACATGCCAAAAAATTCATAATTCACCAAATTTAGTGATAGTTATCCAAACTTAGTGGGATTTCACCAGATTTGGAGAATTCCTGCTAGATTTGGTTGTAATCGCCGGATTTGGAGGAAACTGCCAAACCACTTTGACCTTCTAGAAGGTGCCACGTGGTGCATCCTCATTGGGCCACATGTCACCTCATCATTGGCCTGAGCCACATCAGCATGCCATGTTAGCCACCATGTCAACCTACCCAATCAGTTGCCACATCATCCTACCTAGTCAACTGTCATGTCATCATCCGTACAATGCCACATCATCATCTGTATAGTGCCATGTCATCATCCGTACGGTGCCATGTCATCGTACGTACAATGCCACATCATCATACGTACATTTTCATGCCATCATTCGTACAGTGCCATGTCATATTCCGTACATCCATATGTCACCTCCATATAGTGCCACATGTCACTTCCATACAGTGCCACATGTCACTTCCATACTGTGCCAACTCAGCCCGAAAATGCCAAAAATGACTGACACGTGGCATGTCCTGGTGCTTCTATGTGTCATGCTGATGTTGGCATGACGTACTACTAACATCATCATGATGTACTACTGATGTCATCTTCTATGTCAGCTATATGACCTTTAAACAATTGACTTTGACCTTTGACGTTTTTCCTGTTTGGAAAAAAGTTCAGAACGCGATAACGTTCGCATAGAGTGTCCATTTTCAGAAAAAAAATTTGGCCAGAATAGGCACGGCAAGCCCTACACAATGCACTGGTTTCATTCGATTCTGATAATTTTGAAATTTTGGCCTTCCCGGATTCATTTTGGATCATTCCTCCCCACTAAAACCTTTTGGTCCTCCAAAAGGGTATTAACCAGTCATCAAGTGTGGGATAGGCCTCCCCACTTATCCTTTGTCTTTAAACTTTTTCCTGTGCACTTTCCTCATCATAATCAATTTCATAATAACCATGACAACTGAAAGCATATTGTTAGCCATTTGAACTCGTTCACATCTTACTGAATCCACTACCATCCATGTAGAAAACATTAATAGTGATAACATAAAAAATATGACTAAAACTAAACCAATATGTTTGATGGGCTTGCAGGACATTAACTTATCTTGAAGAAAGTATGATTAAATTTCCATTCTACCACCATCTCAATTTCATGCTTAAGATCAACTGCTTTACTTGGCACACTTATAGGTGTATTTCTTGCATAAGTTTCCTTCTTTAATTGTTCCATTGTTAGAAGAGATTGATTTGCTTTTATGTGATGAACATGTACACCATTTTCCATCCCTTCTTTATTTAAGTGATATTGATTTTGTTCCCTATAGAATATTTCTTTGCTATCTAGCGACAACACATCACATATTACTTCATCCACATACTTAGATGTAATTGCAAATTTTATGATACATTGCTTTGTTATGGGAAATTTGTGATCTTTGCTTATCCAATTTATTGAAGAGGGTTTGTGATGCATCTTAGTGTTTAATCCCAATTTCTTAACCACTTCTTCTGAAATTAAGTCAGATTGAGATCCACTATCTATCAATGTATCGATCTTAGTATGTTTCATTATGACCCTTATATGAAACAATTTACTTCTTGAATCAAAACCATCGCCAATTTTACCTGTCTAACCAACTGCTATAATCTTAGACTCATCACCTGAATCTGATCCCAAGTCTGTTGGTTGTGTTTCTATTGCAAATTTTTTCCTCCCTTTCCTCTCCTTGAACCACTTCCGTCTCTTCTCTGGGAAAAATTTCCAGCAATTCTCATCATCATTCCCTTCTTTCTTGCAATGCTTGCAAGAGAGCTTCTCTTCCTTAACTGTCGCTAAATTTTCTTTCTTCCCATTCGCTTTTCCTTTATCAACTTTCTTTGAAGAAGATTCCCCTAATACACTAACTCCAATTTTTCCTGTTTCAATATATGTTTCTTGGACATAAACCTCATCAAGACTATTAGGTCCAAACATAAACACAATTTTACGAATATAAGCAGGCAAACCTCCTATATACTTCATAAGAGTTTCTTGTGTAGTCAATGGAACATCTAACATCAAATCCATCTTACAAAATTCATCTGTATATTCCTACACCAATTTTCCTTTCCTTAACTGAAGACCTTGTGATTCAATTAAAGCCTTTTCCTTATATCCCAATGGGTAGAACTATTTTCAAAGTGTGGAAATAAAATCATGCCATGATGGAAAAATATTACCAACTTGCTGAGTTCCATGTTGCATCTTACTTTGCCACCATATGAGAGTTGTTCTTTCAAGATGAAGTGATGCCAATATGATTTTGGTTGCATCATCTTTGATTTTTTGCACATTACAATATACCTACATCTGTCTAACCTAGTTATCAAGTTTCTTAGCATTAACTTTTCCATCATACATAGGAAAAACAATTTTTACATCAAGTTTAAGTAATGGCATATCAGGATTATGTTTATGAGAATGTTTTCTTGCAGTAGAAATTGAACTTGTACTTGAAGAAGAAGAAGAAGATGGATATGAAGGAGGTGAAGGATGATATTTTGGAGGGTCATCTCCTTCTTCACTTTTGGCTTACTTTGAAGATTCCTCTTGAACCAGTCTCTTCCATTCCAAGTAATCATCATATAACACTTTTACCATCTCCAACATGGCAAAGAAAGTTCTTTGAAACTCTCTTTCATTTTGAGAAAGTCCTTCTTTCGATGCCATCATCTCACTTTTGGATGTCCACTTTCTTGATCCAATATCAGGATCTCCTTCTACAAGATCTCCTTCACCACGACTTAGCTTTTCCATGGTAATCCTGCAAACTCAAAAAACCAACTAACAACCTGCTCTGATACCACTTGATATGAAATTGATCTTTTAAATACTATGGTTAAGTTTATGCATGAGTTAATTTACCACTTATGAATTAAGAGAAGGATATTTAATGAATGAATGTTGCAGCCATCATAAAGAATGCAGAAAAAAAATTAAACATTAAGAACAACAAACCATAACACCAAGATTGTTAATGGAGTTCGACAAGAGTTGCCTACATCTATGGGCCTTTGTCTTCAGTGGGAGGATTCTTATTAATCTTTAATTCTTAAAACAATACTAAGAAAGGCTTACATAACAACTCCTAAAACCATCTTTCATATCTGCAACTTCTGGACAGAAACATACATCACCCATGGTTGCAATAGGTAATTCTGAGACTTTTGAGTATGACCTCGGCTATGCTTGGCTTGACATTGTGGGCTCTGGAGGAAATTTTTTGTTTGGATACTCAGATGAAAAAACATAAGCCATATTCGAACTCCCCTCAAAATTCTACAACTTTTGAGTATAAATTCAACCTGCTTCTGAACAGGCCCTCGTGACCTCCCCTTGGCACAAATACCAATGCTCCACCTTGTCAGATATGTATCGTCCGCAAAGTCTCAAACTACATGCTAAAAAAATCCCTTTTCTTGAATTCTGTGTTTGTCTAAATAAGTTCGACTCTGCCAAATTTAGCGACAACTAGCCAAACTTAGCGACATTTAGCCAAACTTAGCGGGATTTCACCAGATTTGGAGGATTCCTAATAGATTTGGTGGTAACTGTTAGATTTGGTGGAAACCGCCAAACCACTTTGACCTTATAGAGGGTGCCACATGGTACCTCCTCATTGGGCCATGTGTCACCTCGCCATTGGCCCAAGCCACGTCAGCTTGCCTAGTCAGTCGCCACATCAGCCTGCCTAGTCAGCTACCACATCAACATTTGTACTGCCACATCATCCTACCTAGTTAGCTGCCATATTATAATCTGTACAGCGCCACATCATCATCTATACAGTTCCACATCATCATTTGTATAGTGCCACATCATCATCCATATGGTGCCATGTCATTGTCTATATAGTGCCACATCATCATCCGTACAATGCCACATCATCCTTCATACAGTGCCATGTCATTGTCTGTACATCCATGTGTCACCTTTGTACAGTGCCACATGTCACTTCCATACAATGCCACTTGTCATTTCCATACCATGCCAATTCAGCCCAAAAATGCCAAAAATGACTGACGCGTGGCACGTCCTGGTGCTGCCATGTGTCATGCTAACGTCAACATGATGTACTGCTAATGTCATCTTCCATGTCAGTTGTGCGACCTTTGACTAGTTGACTTTGAACTTTGATTTTTTACCTGTTTGGGAAAAAGTTCATAATGCAAGAACTTTCCAATACTGTGTCCATTTTCAGAAAAACAATATATGGTCAGAATTGACATGACGAGCCCTATGCAATGGCGCTGGTTTCGTCTGATTATGAGAACTTTGAAATTTTGGCCTTCCTAGATCCATTTTGGATCAACTACTCTTGTTGAAATCAATGACAACTAACTTACCATCAATATCAATCAAAACTTTGGGGTATCTCGAACACTCCAAGGGTTGAAATCAATGAAAACCAACTATACAAACCAACTTTCCAACAAATAAGATGTAGGAACCAACCTACTGGAGACACCAATCTCCTCAACTAAGCACCAACTCTATAATATATCACCAGTCCAAGAAATTCATACACATAGTACTTCTGGATTCACTTGCATGATTCATTCCATAGACAATCCTTCAGACCCTAGTAAGCCTCATATAATCATTCCGATAATGTAATCACTAATGACAACATCCACTGACGGTAACATGAATTCATGACAACATCCAATAACGACAACATCCTACTCATGAAAACATCACGGCAACATAAAAACATCATAGAAAAGGATACGGTAGCATCACAACCTCATGGAAACATCATGACAACATGACAACTTCATAGCAGTGGATATGAAAACATCACAACCTCATAGCAATGCATATGACAACTTCACAACCTTATGACAACATCACGACCTTATAACATACCTTGAGAATAAGAAAGACCTTAAGATAATCCATTAGACTTCGATTGCACACCATAAATGCACCCCAACACCTTGGGCACAACTCAGACTTGATATCTTCATTGGTTGTACTAAAAATGAAAAATTATATCCTGTATTTTTAGTAATTTTGTCCCCCAAAATTAGTTGAGCCGGCCCCAGTTTTTTGGCTGGGTTGTCAAATGGAAAAACTCATATCTAATCATTCCTAGGGAGTTAGAGGGACTTCCATATACCATTGGAAAGGTATCAGAATAATATTTCCAACCATGTAACTTGTTCTCAAATTTTAGTTAGGCATGTAAGGTAAATTTTTTCTCAAATATAGGGTACCCAAATTGGCCAAAAATAATACTTTCAACAATCTCCATCTTGCAATCTTTATCTTGTACATTTGTAGGCTTATAATATTTATCTTGGACATCGTGTTAGATCCATTTGTGTACAACTCAAAGTGGGAATGTGGAAAAAACCACATGGTATCTCATCTTGTGAGGGCCATGCTTAAAAGCTACACCATAAGGGGACCACTTTGGAGTTATATACATTTTTGTCAAGGATCCTTCAAGGCTCCTCAAGGCTTCTTCAAGTGGACACATCATCATCACTTTGAGGGACTACACATCATCATGTCTTCAGGGGTTCTTTAATGGGCTTTGATATTTACTTGTCTTCATGGGTTGACTACTTCATCGATTCATGACTACATGTATTCAAGGAATCATCAATATTTTTCAAACAATATCACTCTATCATTGCCACATCATCATCATCACTTCTACAACATCATCATCATTTCCAGTTTGACATCAATGACAACACTTTCTCAACAATATCCCTCTTTTTCATTGATGAAAATACCTTCTTCCTTTTGCAGTGATGCATGCTTACTCTATCCATCACTTTGTTTCTCTCCCCCTTTGACATCCAATGGAAAAGGGATCAATTTTTATTTTATCATGTGACTCCCCCTATCACCAACAATCTGTTTCTCTCCCTTTTGACATCTAGGATAAATATTTTCTCCCCCTTTCAAATTTCATGATTCTCTTTCTTATTCTATTGCTCCCCCTGTCTTCATGCTTTCATCCATTGTCATTTAACTCATTTTGGTACTCCCTTTGTCATCAATGGTTCCTTCTTTTGACTATAATGCTATCTCTATGAGCATATTTCCTTTTCTACAATACTCCCCCTTTGACTATGTTGACTCTTCTTTCTCTAGCTATGTAAGAACTCATAGTTTCCTCCTAATGTTTCTTTACCGGTTCATTCTCTAGGTTTCCTTCTAATGCAACCTCAATGCTATTGATTTTACACATCACTTGACATTTAGTTGTACCATGTAAGGCTACTATAGGATATTCACCTTTCTAGATCTACAATATTCATGGTGTATTATCCTGGTGAGGTGTACAAGATAGTCCTTAAGCTATTGTCCTTGACTGTCATAAGATATTCCTTTAACCAAGTGTATTTGTAAGGAAAACCTTTAACATGGTCTTATATATCTCGACCTTTTATTTGGATAGGAATATATTGTTTTTTTTTCAACAGAGATACACCATGCTTTTATTTTCAGAACATTCTTATAAAAATCAATTCTTCACAGTCGTTTGATGACGCTCCAAAACTTGTCCATAAACTGTCCTTCAATTTGTTTTTTTCTTCCTAGGAAAATAATCTCAACCACACACAAGTACCCCTGTTAAGAACCAAATATCAATATAGCATAGAAAAACCTCAGAAAAAGTACTCAATGCCTTGAAAAAGAGATAATTTCAGATAATAAGCCTCTTCGAGGGGGCAACCTCCTTTTACCCCACTTAAATGTTCAAGTACAAGTTGATTCAAAATGAAAATGTCTCCTTGGTATATATGAGAGACTAGGAGGTATAATTACAACTAATGGCCTAAAGCCGACATAAATAAAATAACATTACTAATATAATATGCCCCAATTAAGGGGTAATGAGATAATATTAGGGCTTAACATGCCCCTCCCCTTGAGACAAGTGTTGTCACAATGTTTGAGTAACTCTGGATGCTTCTGTATAAAATACTCATCTTCCCAAGTGGAATCTTCAGCCGGTAGTTTCCTCCATTTAATGAGATACTCTGAAATGGATCTATTGCTCCGCTGGTGAATTCTTGTGTTAGTGATGGCTTTAGGATCCAATATGATTTTTCCTTTCTTGTCAAGTTTTGGCAATATAGTTTGAACTGGGATCTTGTCACCTATAACCTTCTTTAAGCATGAAACATGGAAAATTGGGTGTACTCGTGAAGATGCAGGCATCTCCAATTTGTATGCCATAGTACCAATATTTTGCAACACCTTATGAGGGCCATAGTACTTTGGTGATAATTTATTATCCTTCTTAGCTTGCTTGAGGGACATCTGTTTGTATGGTTGTAGTCTTAAAAATACCCAATCCCCTACTTCAAAACTTCTTTCACTACGATGTTGATCTGCTTGTTGATTCATGCGATTCATAGGAAGATATCGTAGTACCTTTTGAACAATTATAGATTTGTTGATTTCTTCTCCCAATCCCATGATTTCATTTATTGTTTAATCGAATTGTAAGAAGTAAGATGCAATATTCTCTTATTCCTTCACCTTTAGTTGTTCGAACTGACCTCTGTAATTTTTAAGTTTTGCTTCTTTGACTTTTGAGTCTCCTTCATAAATATTTCGAAGTTTGTCCCAAATATCTTTAGTGGATTTACAGTGTGCAACTTTGGTGAACATTGTTTCACCAAGACCATTTAGAAGTGCATTTGTGGCTTTGGAATTATTATGATTGAGTTTGACTGCTTTGTCATTTGTTGGCAGAACTGCTGGTACTGTGTATCCATCTACAATTGATTGCCAAATTTCAAATCCTTGTGCCTGTATATATGTATTCATCATTATGCTCCAAAATTCATACTTCTGTCCATCAAACTATGGTATTCCATTTTTATACAAGTTGTTTCTCTCCATGATCTACCTTTCAATGGTTAAACTGATTTCTGAAGGAACCCGCTCTGATACCAATTGTTGGATTACTAAGAGGGGGGGTGAATCATTAATAGAGAAATTTAATCTTTTTTAACCATATAATCCAAGTGTTATATCAATGCATCATTATCATCCAATAAATGCAGAGTAAATAAGCAATGAACAAATGAAAAATCATACACATACACAATACACCAGTGTTTTACGTGGAAACCCAAAGCAAGAGAAAAACACATAATGATTTTTCTTATATGTCTTGAATAATTACATTCATTGGAAGCACCAACTTCCTTTGTTTTCCAGCTGCAACTAGAAGGATGCTCCAACTACCTAGTTTCTCAGGTTACAACTTGAGGGAATCTCCAAATCCCCAATTCTCTGGCTACAACCAGAAGGATGCGACAACCCCCTATGTTCTACACTTCTGGTAAGCCTCACACATTCTCCAGGTGGATACGGGTGGCCTCTCACCTAATCCAATTGGATTATTTTGTATGTTTTCATGTCAACACATCTTGTTGTACTTCCAAGGATGTTTTGGGGCCCTAAACATTGTTTTTTTTTACTCGCCCTAGTCAAAATATAGACGGAGTTAGATTTTGATGGAGAAATGTGTAGATATCTGAAATACCTTTCCAACGGGCTATCACACACCTAAAATGGAGGTCCTATGAAAAAGTTACGACCCTAGGAAGTTGAGGTACCAAATTACACCAATTTACCCATAGGGCCCACATGAATTTTGGCGTTTCACCTTCTAGGGTTAGGTTTTTGGCTGTATAGTGTTTTGGAATTCATGAGTAATATGAAAAGGGCCTCAAGAGCCCCATTTTAATCCATTATTCTCATACGGATGTGTGTAGTAGCTACATCTCTTCTTAGAGATAACTATCACCATTCGAGCAAGTTTCAATTATGCAATTTTATAGTTTCAGCCTATTTCATTATTTAATAGAAGATATTGTTCACTGGATATTTGTGATATTTTTCACTGGATATTTGTGTTATTTTTCCTATCTCTGTGTTTATTGTATTCAGTCTTCTAATCAATTCATTTCGCTCCTAAATCTGGATAAACAAATGAAGCATTGTAGGAATGTGTAGAAGATCAAAAGGAAGACACAAAAGAAAGAAGCAACATCAAAGAAAATAGTTCACAACCCAAATAAACATGAAATTGATTAATCAAATGAAGAAAAGGTGAAGGAAGTAGAATCAAGTAAGTATTATTGTGGTGATAAATTAAATCCTTGTGACATTAGATGTACCTATGCAAATAAAAGTAGTTTTGAAAAAGATAAAGATGAAAGTAAAAACCATGCCTCAAAAGAAGAAGAGAATGATGAAGTAGAAGATGAAGTAGACCTTGAGGGGGAACTGATTAGTTCTCTATTTGATTTGAGGAATTAAAGGGAGAACAAAATGCTAATGGAACAACTACATAGGTATTAAGAAAATAATACATTGATAGAAGAGAAGCTAAGTGAGACTGAAAAGATTGTCATTATTCTAAAAGCATAAGTAGAAGTGGATAAGAAAACTGAAGAAACAATGAAGAATCAATTGGAAGAGAAAGATACCCAACTGAGCATAAACCTGCAAAATGTTATGATTCAAATAGAAGAGGACAAGAAAATTGAAGAAGTCCCAAACAATCAACTAAAAGAGCAGGAAGAAATATGTCAAGAAAGAGAACTTGAAATTGTTTCTCTAAGAGAAGAAGTGAAAAGGACAGATGTCACAAAGTTACTTGAAGTTTGATAAAAATTCATCATCCTTATAATAAATTCTCAATTAGTAAATATCTCTTAGTGACAAGACAGGTATTGGGTACGACCATAAGC
>JASDQU010394529.1:652-10875 GCA_032191745.1 Picea mariana | reverse complement strand
TAACGAAGGTGGTCAAAATTTCTCAAACTTGAATCACTCGACACCATATGCTAGCCTCTAAGTTGTTTTGTAGAGTAAATGTCAATCTTTGAAATTCACCACTAAAACAAGAATTCCATCCACTTGTCATCCACAACTGGGTTTGGTTGGTTTAAATTATGACGTGTTGATTTGCAGCTACTTACAATGGTCACAATTTTATGCTACTTACAGTTGTCATGATTTTATTTTCTAAGACACTTTGGCATGTTCTCTTTTTGCATTGTCTGACTAGTAGATTTCATCATGTTATTGTAGATTTCATCATGAAATTTTTATATTTTAGCTACTCCTTATTAATAGTGTATAAAAAGTTACATCAACTACAAACTAGAGTTAATCAATACATCTAGAATTGTGTGATTATAAAAAATTGAGAGAAACAACATCACATAAGAATACAATGTTATATGAATAACCTAACCTAATACTAGACTAAAAATATGAAATAAATTAGATAGGCACAACATCATAGAAACACAAAAGTTAGAGAGCTAACAAGGTCGCTAAGGGATAGGATTAGACCTAAGAGGATTTTTTTTCCACTTTCTATTTCAATCATTAGTCCAACCGTAAAGTTGTTATGAGTTGGTGGTTTTGCAATAAGGATTAAATTTACATAAGGAATTGTAGGCTCAAATTGATCTATATTGATAATGGCATCCGTTTTTAATGTTTGAATTGTCTTATTGATGGAATAATTTTCCCTCTTCTTAAAATACTTCTTCAGAAAATATTTTTCTTGACATTTCACATGAATTTCCATAGAATATACTAGCTAGATCCAAAAACCAATGACATAACAATTTTGAAATATGGTAATGCACATATAATATATTATCAAGGAAAAAACAAGCTACATGAAATTTTATTTGAACAAAATTTTACAAGTTAAATGAGTATATGTAAATAAATAAATGAAAAAAAATACTAACCTTGCAAGTTCAAAATTCAAGCTATGTAGATTGAGAATTGGATTTGTTCAACCGGTGGGTGACAGAACAAATAAAAAGATCAAACAAAATCCATGAATTGTGTCGCAACTATAGCAAATGTGTCGAAAAGTCTCTTAAAGTCATGTAAATATAGATCGATTATCGTCGATATAGTGACAAAAATGCATAAGTTGACGCTCAAAAAGTTAACTAGTCATTGCAAGACACGTGTGTTAGCAGGTGTGTTGATATAGTCAACAGTCGTTGCTATAGAGATGAAATTTTGTGGCAATAGTGACGATAATCGTGGCCAATTTAATAAAAAAATGAAAAAAAATGCTTAACTTACTACATATTTTTCGACGAATGTAAGAAACAAGGAAACATTTCATGGAAAAATCCTCCCATATGTAGTAGTGTGTCCACAAGGTTTGCATTGATAGAGTCTAGTGTGACTCAGAAGCTTGGGAGAGATAACATGGAGCTTTATATGAAAGATGTGCATAGTGTCCGCAAGGAGTGCGTTGAAAGAGTCTAGGTTGAATTAGAAGCTCATGAGAGATAATGGGAAGTTTCATTTGCAAGGGAGTGTAGAGGACCACACAAGGTGTGCATAGGTAGAAACCCAATCAACGTCATATTGTTCAAGGGGAACAATTGAGTCATGTAATCATTTTTGTAAGAAGTGCACAGTCGTCCACAAAGGGGTTAAGTTGAGAGAAACTTGTTGCAAGGTGTGCTCAGGGTCGAAATTCGACTAAGTGTCAAAGAAACATTATGAGAATCTTAAAATTTTTGAGGCAGAACAAGATCAGAAGAGATAGAAGATGAGAATTATTTAGTAGGGAGGAGCCCACTGAAAATTTCCCAACCAATGAGCAAGATCCATTCGGAGGAATCATGACCTTTCCAGACCGTGATATCTAGGGGAGTTGCACGGAGGATAGTCTTAGAAGTCCTTCGGCACTCTGCGTATTTGTAGATTTGGAAGTGTTCAAGGAGCGAGATCGCTGAAGTACCAAAGTTTTGAAGTAAATCGAGGCTGTCAGTATAGAGGGGGATACGTGGAAGCAGATTAGAGAGTTCGGGAGATAAATCTTCAGGAGATTTGTGTGGAGAAAAGAGGATTTCTGCCCAAGTCACGAAGGACAAAGAGATTTGGACCGTTTGATCTGAGAAGGACATGTGGCGGAGATCCACGTGCTTCGGAAGAGGATCGGTTCGGAGAAAATTCTGTGTGGAGGAAAAAGAACTCTCGAAGCCCAAAGTAGCAAAGTAAATCATGGTCGTCGATCTGAGAAGGAAACATGTCATCAGATCGTGGAATTCGAAAGAGTGCACTCTGAAAAATAAAGGAGGAAGTGGAGTCATTGACCAGAAGTCGTTCGATGCTCCGGAGGTAAGAAGCTAATCCTAGCCATCAGTGGTCTGGGAATGTGGCGTCAGATCTATCACTTCGGTGATAGGACACTTCGGGGAAATTGGAGAGTAAATTTACGAAGGTCATAAGTACCAAAGGCTAGAGACAACAAGAGTCATTGATGAATGGAGCAAGACATGGAGAGTGGATATTTACTTTGGAGGATTGACACTTCGGGAGAAAGAAAGTGGATGAGCGTTGACTGGAAGTCGTCAGAAGTGGAAACAAAGGACATGTTTTAACCATTGATCGAGGTGAGCACGTGGTGCTTGATCTATATCTCTAGGTACAAAGAAATTTGGGGAAAAAGGTGTTTGGAACACTCAGAACACTCGAAGTCGGAGTCTCGAAGTGAATCACATTCATTGGCTATTGGAGAAGCATGGGTCATAGAGTTCGGGGTAAAAGAAGTCAGCTGCACTCAAAATCGTTGAAGCCCGAAGTCGCGAAGGGGGACGAGATGAAGGTTATAACCCATGGTCATAAGGAAGAAATTCCTAGCAGAGGAGCCAACACTCATCAATTAGAGTTACCAGAAGTGCCAGAAAAAGGGTATGTGGGTGATTCGAACCTGTGTGGGTAACTAAAGGGGACCTGTGTGAATTGATTTCAGGGTCTACCAAGGGCCTGAAGAGCCGATTCAACTCAGTAAATTGAATATTCTTGACTGGGAGGTCGAGAAACCTCGAGGAGTGAAGGGGGGCTGCAACAAGTGGTATCATAGCCTCAAATTGTTCTCTATGTAAAAGAAGGAAGTAGTCTGGTATCATCAAGTGGTATCAGCACCGTAACATAAACTCTATGTATAGGAAAATTTTAGCACAATGCCGCTTAGAAGACGTGCAAAGCGACCTATAAAAAATCCAGTTGTGGAAAGAGAGATGAGAGAACTTTGCACAAAATTAGATGTTATAGAGACAACACAAAGAAGAGCACCTAATGTTGGAGACGTCGATGATGCAGAGAGAAAAGAAATGGAAGTTGAAGGAGTTGCAGGAGAAGATGTTGTAGAAGAACGTTTGTTGAAAGTTGTCAAATTGGGAGAAAGAGAAAAAATATAAATCCCAATGTATGAAGGAAACTTAGATGTTGAAGAATTTTTGGATTGGATAAGAGCAATGGACAAATAATTTGACTATGAAGAAGTTGATGATGAGAAGAAAGTAAAACATGATGTCACCATATTGAAGGGACACACATCATTGTGGTGGGATGAACTGCATGCTGACATAAGAAGCAAAGGAAATCAAAAGATCAAGAACTGGGATAGAATGGTAGCCAAACTGAAGGATAAATTCATACCCGAAGACTATTAGATGAACATGTTCAGGAAATTACAGAACCTAAGACAGAAAGGATAGAGAGTAAAAGAATACACCGAGCAATTTTATAATATGAACATTAGGGCTGGACAGAGAGAAAAATATGATGAAAAGGTTGACAGGTATATAAATGGCATGAGTTATGAGATCCAGGATGAAATCGACATGATAACAGTGAGGACAGTGTAGGATGCTTATCAAATTGCACTGAAGGCAGAAGAGAAATTGGCCAGGAAACAGAGCCAGCGAAGCAGAGGAAGAAGTATAAATAGAGGTAAGGGAATTGTCCATGACAAGGTAGAAAATCCCAAGGTTGAGACTGGAAAACCACACAGACACTCAGAAAGAGGAGGAATTTCCTGAGGGAGACAATATGGTGGAAGGAATGCTTTTCCTCGAGGAAGAGGAAGAGGCAGAGGAGGAGAGTTGAAGTGCTATGCCTATGGGAAAACAAGACACATGTCTTGGGAATTCCCTGAGAGAAAGAAAGAAGGAGGAGGTGAAGATCAAATTTCAGAAGCGCAGAAGCAGAATGCTGAGGAAGAAGGTGCAGAAGATGGGAGATCTTTGATGATGAAAAAGGTTCTCTTGAAGCTGGAGCCAGAAGTGGAAAACCTGGTGCAGAGGAAAAATTTATTCATAACTATTTGCAAGACCAAAGACAGGGTATGCAAGGTGATAATTCATAGTGGGAGCTCTGATGACTTGGTATCCACCGAAATGGTGGAGAAATTGGAGCTAGAGATGAATGCACATCTTAATCCGTATAGAGTCTCATGGTTGTAGAAAGGACACTAGTTAATGGTAACTAAACAATGCCAAGTTGAATTTAAGATAGGATGATATAGAGATGAGATTTTGTGTGATGTGATTCCTATGGATGTATGTCATGTCTTGCTGGGGATACTATGGAAGTTTGACAGAAATGTCATTCATGATGGGAGAAAAAATACTTATACCCTGGAGAAACATGGTAGGACACACATTCTACTACCAATAGAGGAAAAGAAAGTGAAGGAAGAAGCCAACACAAGTATACTTCTCATGAGTGGGAAGGAAATTCTAAGTGAGGTCAAGAAGGAATAGAAGATGCAATTTGATGTGGTGAGGAAGCCCAGAGTCATCCTTACAAGTACTTCTATGGATGATATTCCTGAAGAAATTCAGGAGATGTTAGAAAATTTCGCTGGCATAGTAGTGGATGATTTACCTCTCTCATTACCACCGATCAGAACTATCAACCATCACATTGATCTAATACTGGGAGAGAGTTTTCCAAACAAAGCATCGTAGAGATTGACACCTCAAGAAAATGAGGAGGTAAAGAGACAAGTCTAAGATTTGATGGACAAGGGTTTAGTTAGAGAAATCTTGAGTCCATGCGCAGTACCAACTGCGTTGAGTCCGAAAAAAGATGGAGGATGGAGAATGTGTATAAACTCAAGAGCCATAAACAAAATCACCATCATATACATATTTCATTTTCCAAGGATGGATGACTTAATGGATTGTTTGAGCGGAGCGAATTATTTTTCAAAAATAGACCTGAAAAGTGGATATCACCAGATAAGGATGAGAGAAGGTGATGAGTGCAAAACAATCTTCAAAACAAACAAAGGGTTGTATGAGTGGCTTGTTATGCCATTTGTCTTGATGAACACCCCAAATACTTTTATGAGCTTGATGAATGAGGTATTGAAATATTTTCTTGGTAATTTGGTGATTGTATATCTGGATGATATATTAGTCTTCAGTAAAATTGAAGAAGAACATTTGAGGCATTTAACGTTAGTGATGAGAAGATTGTTGCGTATGTGTTATATTCTTTGCATGTGTGTGTGTGGGCGTGTCAGGTTTGACAACTACGTCTGGCGATCCCTCTAGTAGTACTCTTTGTTTCGTGTGCACCAAGAACTTTCCTAGAGGGTCCTAGGGGGGGCAGGTATGTCCCCCCCTGGTTACGAGCAGCATTTGGGGCAACGCCCCGAAAATTATTTTTGGGCAGTTTTTGTTATTTTTAGCGGATTTTTCTATTTTTAGCAGTTTACCAAATTAATCCCGGATTAAGGGATTAGGGTTATGGTATCTACGGTATAACTAAAAACATTGTATATATTGTATGGTGAATGGTGAAATTCGATAATGAATATAAGAAAGGTTTTCCCAGTTGAGGGTTTCCAGTATAAAATCTCTGTGTACTTTGTATATGAGCCATTGATTAAATTTTGTTTTTCTTAAGAATCTATATGCATTGCTTTACTTCGCAGGTTTAAAAATTACATGTGGTATTTGAGCTCGGTTTTGACTTCAGAGGGACACCTTTGTTTTTGAGGGTTTGGCTCGGTCTTGATAGATCAAGTTTATTTTGGGTCTGTGATAAACGTGGGTTTAGTGGGAGCTTTTGCAGTTGTGATTTGTGTGCAAAAAGAGTAATGAAAATCTATTCTAGAATCGAGATAGAGAAGTTCAACGGTAAAAAATTTGAGCTATGGAAGCTGAATATGGAGGACCTTCTTGTAGACAAAGAACAATGGATCATTGTGGATCCTGGTACAGAACCTACTAGTACACCGTCTACTAGCACACATGCTACTGGTACACAACCTACCAGTACACAAACTACCAGTACACCACCTACTGGTATGTCGAAGGAAGATTGGGAGAAGTTGGATAGAAGAGCAAGGAGTACTATTCGACCCTACCTGGTAGATTTGGTGTTGTTGAATGTCTGAGGAGAGTCTACAACCAAGGAACTATGGGATAAGTTGGGGAATTTGTATCAATCAAAGTCCCTGGTAAACAAGTTGTTTCTTCGAAAGAAGTTGTATCATCTTATGATGGAAGATGGAGATTTTGTGACAGAACATCTAAATGCCTTTAATACTCTAGTAAGTCAACTTGTCTCTATTAATATTACGATTGTAGAAGAAGATAAGTGTATTACTTTGTTATGTTCTTTGCCAGACTCTTGGGATAATCTAGTTGTAGCAATTGGTAGTACCACTAAATCTACATTGAAGTATGAGGATGTAGTTTCATCCTTGTTATCTAAGGAGATGAGGTGGAAAGGCATGGATGGTCATTGTAAATGTGTTGAACCTGCACAGAATAGATCTAGCTAAACAATAATACACACATTTTCATAGATAATTGGAAAAGGAAGAAGGAGAGAAAGAATTGAAGAATTCTCATTAATCGTTATGAATAATGAATAATTTACACATGATATACTATGTATAACTCAATGAGTTTGACTTGAGTTGAAACAAGTCACCATAGTGGTGGTATAGAGTGATTTGGACACACACTAGTAGTTACGGGAGTGAACTGCCACCTATTCTAGTCTTTCAGGCAGTTACGGGAGTGAACTGCCACCTAGTTGAATTAACTAGTCAACTAGTCTTCAGTTAATTGACTGAATGAAGAGTAGTGAGGAATTAACTGAGGGAATCAAGGCTAATGCGCCACTCTGGTGATGATACCAAGGCAAGGTCGAATTATCATGGTGATGATCCTAATGTTGCATGGTGATGATCCCAATGCAACATCTGAACTCAACTCAACTAGTCAAACCTAAGTGTGAACTGAAAGAGAATATTCTCTAGGTGGAATATTCTCTCCTAAATTATAGGAGACTAGATAATGACTAATTATAACTAATAAACAAACAAAAAACTTAGGAAAAATAAATCCTAGGTGTGTGTGAAGTAACTCCAACACCCCCCCTGAACATCACTATGGTGAAAATAAATATTGGGTCCCGGAAACAAGGCCATGTTAGGTACCCAAGTACAAAAGATGCACTAAAAATAAAGTGAGGAAAGAGGGAAAACCTCATGGGAAAACCCCCCCTCAAGGTACAATGTATGTAAAAAGAAGAACTACAGTTTCTAGGCAACTATGTCCTTCACTCCAAGACGACTTCGCAGAGAATGGAATTTCTTCTCAGTGAAGAACTTGGTGAAAATGTTTGTCGTCTGTTCTGCTAAAGGACAAAACTGTAATTCGATGATCCCCTCATGTACTAAGTCCCAGATTTAGTGCATGTGGATCTCGATGTGCTTCGTCCTTTGCCTCTGAACTAGATCTCTACAGAACTTCAGAGTGCTTTGGTTATCACACCATATGACGATCGGCCGATGAAATTGAATGCCCAACTGAGTGAGAAAATGTTGTAGCCACATAGCCTAAATGGTTATGTTAACTACCCCTCTGTACTCTGCCTCGGCTGAAGATATAGAAATGGCAACTTGCTTCTTTCTCGACCAACAGATAGGCCTAGAACCAGGACTAAGTGAGTAACTAGATGTGGACTTGCGATCAATGCTATCGCTAGCCCAGTCAGAATCAGTAAACCCAATGAGATCTAATGTAGAGTCTGCTGCATAATGAATCCCAAAGGTGATGGTGCCCTGTACGTATCGAAGGATATGCTTTGTAACTTTCCAATGTAGTTATGGCGGCTCTTGCATGAACCTGGAAATTGCGCCAACTGCATATGAGACGTCTGGTCTTGAGTGTGTGAGATACAAAAATATCCCCACTAGCTGTCTGTACAGTGTGTTTTCAACCATTGGAGTCTCCCCGTCATCCTCAAGTTTGAATCCTGATAGGAAAGGAGTAAGAGAAGACTTGCAGTCTGTCATGTGAAATCTCTCAAGGAGATCTCATGCATACTTGGCTTGAGATAGTTTGATGCCTGATGCATCCTAACTGATCTCGAGTCTAAGGAAGAAGTGTAGTGGACCCATGTCTGTCATCAAAAACATGTTATGTAGAATCCTCTTGACTGCAACAATCGCTAAAGTTGAGCACCCGGTGATCAATAGATAATTGACATATAAAACTAAAAGTAGAAGTGAATCAGTCGTCCTGAGAATGTAGACATTCGGGTCTGATTTACAATGTACAAAGTTATGTGACAATAGGTAGGAGTCCATCTTCGCATACCATGCCCTCGGAGCCTGTTTGAGGCCATAAATTGACTTCTTCAGTCAACAGACCAAACATGAGTCTTGCATAAATCCCTGGGGCTGCTCCATGTATATCTCCTCAGAGAGATCACCGTGAAGAAAGGCATTCTTCACGTCCATCTGATGGAATTCCCATCCCTTGGCTATCCCAATGGCAAGGGCCAATTGAATGGAATCCATCTTCACTACTAGAGCGAAGGTCTCATCATAGTCAATACCATGAACCTGCTGAAAGCCTTTGGAAACAAGCATGGCTTTGTATCTATTGATTTGTCCATATGCTGCGCTCTTGGTCCTATAGACCCATCTGCATTTGACAATATTCCTCCCAGAAGGAAGGGGAACTAGATCCCAAGTCTGGTTCTTGAGGAGGGATTTGTACTCCTCCTGCATGGAGGATTCCCAAAAGGGATTTCCAGCAGCCTTTCCATAAGAATGTGGATCTGAGGACTGAACCAAGAAAATATGCCTGGAAGGCAATGGTTCAGTGGCAGTGAGTGCAATAGGAGGCTTCTCGAAATCAGATCAAGTCCTCTTAGTATCGGCTGGATCACCTACGAGATCCCCTACATCCTGAAGAGTAGTCTGTGCCCACTTGGGCATCTGCTCTGGCTCTACAATTACATCTGGATGCTCTAAATTTGCATCTGTCTGTACTAACTCTGAATCTAAATATGAATCCTCTGAGTTCTCTAAATCAAAACTCTCATATAAAGAAGAGTCGACATGTGCATGCTCATCATCTCGAACAGGTGGAAGAGTGAAGGTGTCTGCATGTGGCTATTCAGGTACATGTGAGACACTTTCCTTGAATTGGACACTACGCTCAATGATGAGACGGTCTGAGGAAAGATCAATAAGATGATATCCCTTCACATCGTCAAGGTATCCAACAAAAATTCACTCAGTGCTCTGTGGATCAAGTGCCTTCCTCTTTTCAGAGGGAATCCTGGCCCATGCACATGAACCAAAAATACGAAAGTGGGTCACTTCTGGTTTGAGGCTGCTCCAAGCCTCGTAGGGGGTCTTATCCTTGACAGATCTATGGGGAGATCTATTTTGGATGTATGTTGCACAGTTAAGTGCTTCGGCCCATAGTCTTTGTGGTAGTGACTTTGCATGCAATATGAAAGATGCCATCTCCTTTAGAGATCGATTTTTCCACTCAATAACTCTGTTTTTCTATGGAGTGTATGGAACTGTATGCTACTGTAGTGTACCCTTTTCACTACCGAGGCTTTCAAACCTCTCGCTAACCCATCTGTACATGGATTTTTACATAAAATATACAGAATTGTATAATCACATGCATAACAACAAAGAGATATACTTAATTCTCAGAATAAACATATAGTTACTGTATATTTGGACAATCCATAGCTTTCAATAGTAATTCATTTACACGGCGGAAAACATGATAACAAATCCAGTACAGTCATGATAAAATGTGATAAGAACATATAATTAACACTTATCTTGTGACAGTGGAGAAATCCACCAACCAAATGCAGGCCTTCCACGAGCCTCCCAGCCG
>JASDQU010394516.1:0-10876 GCA_032191745.1 Picea mariana | reverse complement strand
TTTCGAAACTGCAAAAGGTTGTTGCACTTTCAACAACAGAGGCAGAGTATGTTGCTGCTACAGAGGCTAGTAAAGAGATGATTTGGTTACAGAGGTTTATGGAGGAATTGGGAAAGAAGCAGGAGAACAACAGGTTGTACTGTGACAGTCAGAGTGCCATTCACCTTGGAAATAACTCAGCCTTCTATTTGAAGACTAAGCATATATAGTTGAGGTACCACTTCATATGATCCGCCTTGGAAGATGGACATTTGAAGTTGGAAAAGATACACACTAGCCAAAATCCTACAAACATGTTAACAAAGGGAGTAACCAGGGAGAAACTGAGTTCCTGCTCAGTTTCAGTTGGTCTTCAAGAATGAAGATGAAGATGGGAAATTTTCCAGGTCCAAGAAGGTTTAGAGTCCAGCATATACAACAGCGGTGGAGTTGTTGAGATCAGTCTCCAAGTGGGATATTGTTGGTTGTGGATCCCGATTATCTTCCTGATTCAGAGGTCCTTGCTTTCAGCCGTGTTTGTACCCCATGAAGTATTTACACCCCAGAAGTATGTACACTCTTCCACGCAGGGGAGTGCAGAGGGGGGGTACCCCCTCTGCGGGGTCTGGGGGGGCTATCCCCTCGGCTGGGGGGTCTGGCGGCAAGTGGGCCCCCAGAGGAAAATTTGCCTTGTAAATGTATATTGTAATTTCATTGTAAATATGGACTGTTCATTATAAGGTCACAGATCTAACGGTAGAGATTATGTTAGGGTTTTTTTCCCTAGAAGGCAACCCTCTTTTATGAGGGAAATGTATTGCAGCTATGGTTAATGGTGAATATTGTATTCTGAGATAGGAGACTGTGAGAGAAAGAAGAGGAAGTTACAACGGGTTTGCTGTAGGTTGTATCCCTTCATACATTGAATAATAATAAAGGAAGGACCTGGCAATTTCTCTAGTGGACGTAGCCCACACTAGGTGAACCACGTAAATCTATGTCTTTATTGTATTGTGTATCTTTTGTGTTTTGTTTCCGCATTTGTTTTATTTTATTGCTCCATGGTCCCGTTTTTCTAACAGTAGTTAACATAACCATTCAGGCTATGTGGATACATCATTTTTCTCATTGAGTTGGGAATTCAGTTTCATTGACCAATCATCATTTGGTGTGACAACCAAATCACTCTGAAGTTCTATAGAGATCTAGTTTAGAGGAAGCAGACGAAGCACATCGAGATCCACATGCACTACATCTGGGACTTAGTACATGAGGGGATTATCGATGTGCGGTTCTATCCTTCGAAAAAACATACTGCAAACATCTTCACCAAGACCTTCACTAAGAAGAAGTTACATTCTCTGCGCAGTCGTCTTAGAGTGAAGGACACATTTTCCTAGCAACTGTTAGTTCTTATTTCTACATACATTGTACTTTGAGGGAGGATTTTTCCCATGAGGTTATCCCTTTTTCCTCACTTTATTTTAGTGTATCTTTTATATTTGGGTACCTAACATGGCCTCGTTTCCAAGACCCATTATTTATTTTCACCATAGTGATGTTCAGGGGGGGTGTTGGATTTACTTCTTACACACCTAGGATTTATTTTTCCTAAGGTTTTTCCTATGTTTATTAGTCATTATTCAATCTCCTATATTTTAGGAAGAATATTCTATTCAGTTTTCACTTCATTTTGATCAGTTGAGTGGAGTCTAGATGATACATTGGGATTATCACCATGCATCATTGGGATCATCACCATCCAATGCACATTTTCCTTGGGATCATCACCAGGCTAGTGCATTATCCATGATTCCCTGATCTCCTCCTCACTTCACTCTATTTCAGTCAGTTAATTGAAGACTGATAGATTAGTTAACTCAGCTAGGTGGTAGTTCACTCTCGTAACTACCCGAGAGACTAGACTAGGTGGTAGTTTATTCCCGTAACTATTGGTGTGTGTCTAAGTCACTCTAGACCACCACTATGGTGCATTTGCTTCTCCTCCAGTGTGCATTAGTTGAGGTATACAAAGTACATCATGTGTAAATTATCATTCATTCATTTGGTTAATGAGAATTGTTCCATTCTTTCTCTCCTACTTCTCTTTTCTCATATTTTCTCTGCAACCGTGTATGTCAATTCCCAGCTAGATCTATTCTGTGCAGGTTCAACACATTTACACAAATAACTCCCCATTATCTTTTTCTCATCAAAACTTAGAAAGTTGTGAAATAGGGTACCAAAATCCTCCCAATCAAGCATTCCTACACCATAAGGTAGGGAGACACCCATGAAGGGTCAAAGGATGAGGTCCAATTGTTATGTGTGTTCCTCCTTGGGTCACCCAACCCTTGGAAAAATTCTATCTTTTGATAGATTTCCAAGGCCTAAAATCTAAATGTCGTGCTTGATAGAGGTAACTTAGTGGCCAATTCTAGGTTGTATCTACCTTGGTGGTGGTTGTGGGATGCAATCACACCTTAATCATAATTTGAATGGTTGTTGGGAAATATCTCTAGTCCTTTCAGGATATTCCCCCTTCACCCCTCATTATAACCGATTATTCATACCTTCACTAGCTCCTCTTTTGGTGGATTCATGCCTCACTGATGAGTTCTTTTGAAAGGCCCAATGCTTTTTTAGAGGAAGGGTGATAGGTCTATTAGGACATGTGAATTTTATTTTATTCCCCCATGAGGATAAAACCATCAACCAAATTACATTGTTACTTGTTTTATCTATGATTTCCACCAGTTAATTACATACAACTGTAAAAAACATTGATGAGATAGTCCACATTTAGCAAAGCATTTGTTCCTTTATTCTTCTCACTACCGTGTGCACACATTCACATATAGTACATAATCATAAGGGAACCAAAAAATTCCCACCATTCTATATTCCTGAGAAACCTCCCTCAAATCTTAGGAGGTGTCCCCAATTTGGCGGACACACCAACACAACTAGCACACATACCAGTGAGTGCCACTATTTTAGGATTAGCTTTGCTTGGGTCCACCTTTCTAGGCACCACTATCTAGAACAATCCACCGATCTAGTAGCCCTTCCTCTTCAAGAATTGGCTCTCCAACCATCAAACACCATGGAAGGACAACAAAACCTACCATATATAACCCCATCCTCTTCTTTCCAATTAGGAAAATCTTGGTCCCTCTCTCCTCGTTATATTGATCATCCACCACTCATAAGATGTAGGAAGAGAAACACCCACTATTAGCGCCCGTGGCATTGGGGAAATGCTTGTAAAAATGGGGGCATTCATAGTGCCCACCAAAAATAAAATCAAACCAAGCATAGATGTACCACCCATACATAGACTAATTACCCTTTCCTATTTAGTGAGTCTTATGGTCACCCAACCCATCAATGCTATGAACTCACTCCAGAGCTAGTCCAAGCATTTTTTTTGGAGCGTAGGAAACATAATAAACTTAGTAGTTCTCCTTAAACTAATTCGACATGCCTCCTCCCCCAATATGCATCCATTACTCCATCAGGTGAGTTTCCATGCACCTTGACATCATTTGTTACCCCTCACATGGGGAAGCCCCCCTCACACCCAATATACCTCATGATTGAGTCTCAGTCATATATACTTGGGGGAACCCCTTCCACCTATAGTACCCAATATATAATGGACCTTATCCTTTTCAGGAGAATGGAAGTGTATACCCAATCCCATCATGGGCCATCACCCTTGATTGGGATCAAATTTGATCCAAGAGGAAATTAGTGTCCACCCACCTATTCCACTGGCTCAAAACATGGGTTTCCACCTTGGCATTTTTTCTACAGTTTTTTGGGTCCTGAACTTCCAAGGCCGTTTAATGCCCTAAATGACATTTTTTGGGCACAGCAACACCCAACAAATAGTATAAGGCATTGTATGGGACAAACGAAATATGTACTCAGCTAGACCTTTCTAACGAGGTATAAAATTCCAAAAATGGAGATTGTATGCAAAAGTTACGCCCTTGGGAAGTTGGCATACCAACTACCCCCATCGGGGCCTACAAACCTCTTTGCGTTTCATCTTTCATGGTTAGGGTTTTGGATTTTATGTATGTTAAAAAGGCCTCTTGAGCCTCATTGTAAACATCATCATCTTCTTGTGAATGAGCATAGCCATCACATCTCTTATTAGAGATAAGATGCCACCATTCTAGCGAGTCATTCACTCTGTAATTTTACAGTTTATGTACATTCTCTCATTAATACAAATTTTGCATTACTGTATCTCTGTGTTTATTGCAATATATATGTATATTTCTTTGTTATATCTCTGCCTTCATTTCGTTCTCAAAATAATCCAGATTTGACTTATCCAAACATGACTTCCATCTTCTACCATGTTTCAAATACATGTCATTGTTAAAAACCGTACAGTTTGTTGATGTATAATAGATGATGGGGAATCCTCATGTATTATGTCTTCATAAACTTAGAAAAAAATAGGCTCCCCTACTCTTATCGAATCAATTAATGAGTTAAGAGCCTTTGATGGTAGACTCTATTCCCTCTTAAGGATCTTACCTAATATCCCCATTGAGTTAGGTGGTACAATGGTTTTGATCAATGTTGTTGTCATGGATGGTATGGAGGATTACAATATTTTCTTGGGTCGTGATTTCATCTATGCCCTGAATTTTGTGGTGTCTTTAGTACTCTTTTGAGTCATAATATTAACACATGAGGGATTCTAGAATCAATCAAATCTCCTACAGAGATCCCCCGCCTTAGGATTCTCATGATATAATCTCACATCATGTTGCTCACATTGAGTCCATGCACTATGTTTCCACTGCCACTACTTGTGAAACATCCACTCCCCCTAAAAATGAACCCATGCCTCTAGAACCACCTCCTCACCACTTGGGCTTGGAGGATAGGTGGATTCATTCATCCTTGGAGGAATCCATGCATGTTTCTTCCCCCAAACCCCCAAAAAACCATGAACTCTCAACTACATTATTCATAAAGGACGAAGAATTATTTGAGGCTACTACTTCATTCAACGGTCTTAGTGACAATCTCCATCTAGGTTCTCCTATTGATTGTTGGTAGGGTGCTAACAATTCAATTGGTGCACCCTCTGATATTATCTCACTTGATAAGGTAATTACTCCCTCTTAAGTAAGATCATATCCTAAAAATGATAGGGATATCAGGGACTCCAGTTCCATGATGACCAATCATGCCCATATAAGAGATGTTTCCACACAATTTAAAGTTCCAAACACCCCAATAGATATTACACAAAATAATGGATCTGATACATTATTTCAGATCCTCTTTTCTAGATGTTCCACTTTAAACTACCTGCTATTGTACCTTTGGTCCATAATCTTGGGTATTTGGAAACAACCCTTCCCCCAGTCCTCATATGATGATACCGGGAGCTGTACCACTTCCCATATTGGTCTCATAAGACCTATCTCTTAACACAACACCAACCAACAATATACCCTTTGTAGGGACCCTTATACCACCACATTATGTCCAGTTCCCCCAGAAAACACACCATTACAAGCCACATGGCCTAATCATAATGATCCACCAAGATAGTTTCATTACTTATTGTGCCAAGGCACCCTTAGCCTTGGTCATTTTTATTTACCCCCATAAGGGCAACCCAACCTCCTTCAAGGAGTTCCTTTTCCAGGAACCCATTGTTCCATGGCCTCCCTTTGAGAGTGCCTTGTTCATGAACCAATGGTTCCTTAGCCTCCTTCTGGGAGTGCCTTTTCTAGGAACCCATTTTTGCATGGCCTCCCTTAGGGATTGCCTTGTTAAAGAACCCATGGTTCCTTGGCCTCCTTCAAGGAGTAAAATTTCTCAGGAACCCATCGTTCCTTGGCCTCCCTTAGGGAGTGCCCTGTTCGGGAACCCACAGTTCCCTAGACTCCTTCGGGGAGTGCCTTTTCTCAGGAACCCATCGTTCCTTGGCCTCCCTTAGGGAGTGCCTTGTTCATGAACCCATGGTTCCCTAGCCTCCTTCAAGGAGTGCCTTTTCTCAGGAACCCATGGTTCCCTGACCTCCTTTAGGGAGTGTCTTTTCTTAGGAACCCATCGTTTCTTGGCCTCTCTTAGGGAGTTCTTTGTTCAAGAACCCATGGTTCCCCAACCTCCTTCAAGGAGTTCCTTTTTCAGGAACCCATTATTATGTGGCCTCCTTTAGAAAGTGATTTTTTCTAGGAACTCATCGTTCCCTACCCTCCTTCAGGGATTACCTTTTATAGGAACTCATTGTTCCTTGGCCTCCTTAAAGGGTAACCCAACATTTTCATCAAGGGACCATTATTCCCGCCAATGTTAAAAGAACAGGTATGCACACTCATTAGAATTATTATCAAATAACTATTATATGTTCTTTATTTTTAGATATTTTTCAAGTTGGGTATTTGGTTTTTATGTGCGAAGTTACTTGTTACAAAAACAAACAACCCATTAAGTATCGACCATCCCATGGCCCCTTTAGGTATATGTTCACAACTATCATGCACTCACTCCCTACGCAAATAGATGCATATCCCAGCTACACCCCTTGAAATTTACCCTTAGGATCCTCACACCCGGCTCCGCGGTACCATCACCTTTGTTGCATATAGGTAATGTCATATGGTAGCATGCCTACCTCCAAGATTTGTCCCACATATATTTACCCCTTGACATATTAACATTCATGTTGTTCTATCCATTAGTCTTGGAAGCCCTGGTGGTGTTTCACCCCATTATGGATTCCAACATCATGATTTTCTAGTTACATCAGATGCACCTCCACATCATCATGAACCCTCCACCCCTTAATCAATTTCCCATCTACAAGCACCTTCTCCGTTCCCCTACCTAGTACAAAAACCTACCAATGGACCCCTGTTGGCCCTCGACCAAGTTTTGAGGAAACCTTGGTCAAATTTGGACCACTTTTGGACTTCGACACATTGTTTGAAGTAGGAGCACCTAGGTGGAGCTGAGATCGGGGATCTCACTTATTTTGTGGGCTATGTGGACTCAACAAGGGGTTCTTTAGGGTTTTTGTAATGGGTTATGGGATGCTGGCCCATGTGTTCTCCCATGTTCAGGCCTTATTGTAAGAGATTGTAAAAGTATAAATAATTAAGAATGTATTGTAGAGGAGTAGTTGGAAGTGGCTAAGTGCAAGTAGTTCTATTGGCTTTTTGCTTGATAGAGAGTGGCTCTGTGCCCTCACCTAGTTTTGGAAGGAGGATCTCGTGCTCAGTGCGTAGATCTCCTATCTGGTGCGAAGCTTGACTCTGTGTCTTAGTGCACAGGAGCGAATGAATGTAAGATTCAAGCACATAATAAAGAAGGCGAAGCGGTTGGTGGACGTAGCCCCACACTGGGGTGAACCATGTATATCTTGTGTCTTTGGTTTTCTTTGTGTTGTGTTGTTTATGTTATGAATCTACTCAGTGATTTGAATATTATGTATGATAGATATATCTGTTATTGCTTAAGTTCTTTACTTTTGTTAAGGGTAAATGGATGGTAGATCTACTTAGTGCTAAGTGCTTAAGATATATAATCATTTATGGTCATTGTGCCAGATCTATATTTGGGTATGTTCTGCGATGTTAATAAAGCTAATGAACTAATGCATATCACCTTCTAAGTGTTAATAGAATACTCTGCAAAGTGTAGTTATCACAGATCTATGTCCCCGCTTGGTTACACACACCTGCATCCTGTAACCCCCCCTGCTTCTACCTCGGGTGAGACCTCACCTGCTACGCAGGTGTTGTCGAAAGGGATGGTAGTCAAGGTTTTGTTGGTGCATTGTTAAGCGTCAAACCCTGGGTCTGCCCCTGTGCCAACAAATGGTTTTGTTGCTGGGACCTGGAACTGTGATTGCTAGGAACTGAAGTAAAGAAAAGAGAATCTCTGTGTGTAGATCTGCTGTTGAAGTGTGCATTACCGTACTTGACTTGCGAATATTTGTGCTAAGAAATAAATCTTATTTTAAGTAAAGAGGTAAGATCTTAAAAGAGGTAAAGCTTTATGCTTTGACAAGAGTAAGATAGGTGGAAGTTTTTGTTTTGAAAGCATGAATTTAAGTATGTTTAATAGATTCTGTCCTAGTCAGAAGGCTAGGGCACAGTTGGAAGAAAAAATTGATCTGTGAAAATTTAATAGAAATGAAGAAAGATATGCCATCCCTATGCATAGAAAGAGTTTTTGGACTAATAAGTGGATGCAGGAACATAGAAAGAATTTATGCAGATTGCAGGTCCAACACTATGATCCTAGTGCATAGTACAAAAGAGGTTGGGGAACATATAAGAGAAAAAGAGGATTTACATTGTGCTATAATTGTAGAATACTGGGACATCTTGCTAAGGAATGCCCTGACGTAGGCCCTATTTTTCTTATTTGTAAGATTGTTGGTCATGAGGTTGAGGATTCTCTAAAGATGATTGCTAAAGTTGAAAGGATGAACATGAGATAAGAAAACTATGAAGGAAGTCAAGAGATTAAGAGCATTTTAGAAAGTCATAAAGAAAAAAGGCCATAGGAATTTCATACTACATTAGTACAGTTGAAAGAAATGATGGATGTTCATAAAGATTTCAATTTACTAGAGATCCTGAAAGTAAAACAAAGCATAGGTGTTACCCATGATTTTGGTCATCATGATGATGTATTGATGATGGTGTACTTAGGCTCTTCATAAGAACTTTCTCCTGAGAAAAGTTACTTTCATCTCTTCACATAAACCTCATTTTTGAAGAAGGTTCGCAGACTGCTAATATATTTGGCTGTGAGAATGACCCATTCTCACAAGCTTCCTTAAGCTAGGGTGCGAACTTCTCGCACTATGTTGAATAGCTAGGGTGCGAACTCTTCTTAAAGCAAGGAAAAAGATGAATTCTCGATGCTTCTAGAAGGAAATCTTCTAGAAGGATGAGTTGGCATTCGAATGGCTATCCTAGTACTGGATTCCCTGATATTTTGTGATCATTCTTATCCAAGTAAATAATTCATTCTCTTTTATATATTGAGGGAATTCTCATGGAAAAGGTTAAGCAAGATTCATTGGAGAATTGGTGAAAGAATTGTGTGAAGGATTGATCTTGAACAACAGCTTGGAGACTCCAGCAAGTCTATCAAAAGGAGTTGATCTTCTTCATGCAAGGAATGAGCAAGTGTGTGTGTCGGAGCCAAGAGCCATCGAAAGGAAGTTTGTGACATCAAGGCTCAGGTTGTAATCTTTACTTTCAATTAATATGATATAGTGGCATGTCCCTTTCCCGTAAAGCTATTTCCACTTTATTGTATAATTCCTTGATCATATACATAGATTGACTGTTGAATAGATTGTGCTATCTTCACTTTGGTGGGTTTGTGTTGTCTTGGTCTTGGCTGCAAAAGAGCACTGGAGTGAAGCGGGAGCAACAAAGACCATAGGAAGCGATAATAAGGTATGTTATTTGTTCTTGCCTCCTAGTTAATTCAATGGTCAAAATCTAGGGAAAGAGTCATGTCCTGTCTTGCTTTGTTCTAGATCCAGGTGGATCTAGGGAGATCTGTTAGTGTCCGCACCTACCGATTTATCCAATAATAAAATTGGTGACTCCACTGGGGAACAACCCATTTTCTTTGTGGCTTTTGGTATTTTTCTGTGGCCATTTGCTCTTGTTTTACTTTACTCCTTTCCTATCAATCTCCGAGTCTTCAGGATATCCTGATAGATCCTCTGGGTCCAGAGGCCTTTTCAATTTTTGCTTCATTTTCCAAAAATTTGACTAGTTTCAGAGGTTCTCGCACTGCACTTCACTGTAGCCTGCGAGAATCCACAGATTTCACACTCTGCCTTTAGGTTGCAGTGCGAGGTTCTCTCACTTTTCTCAAGGGCCACCTGCGAGAATCACTAATTCTCGCACTGTGTAATACTACCAGCCTGTGAACTCATTTTTTCAAAATTTTGGATTTGAGTTTTGGCATCTTCAACTACCCATATCAGTCTAGGTGCCTTATAAGAGTTTCTTGGACCATTGATTGGTGTCTTTCTTGTCTTCGTTTTCATGCATGAACAATCTTAGGATTTCAAGGCTTTTCTTATCACTTGTTCTTGACTTTCATTTCTTGACTTTTCTTGGCAATGCTATACTCTCTGATTTCAGAATCTGAGTGTGTTTGATTAGTTAAGAACCAGTGATTGGTTGAAATTCGAGTTTTCTTGGTCTTTATCATTTGCTTATTGTTTGAAAGATCACTTTCCTCATGAAATTGAAAAGACTAGTTTGGGTTTCTTTGTTTTAAGAAAGTTCATTATTGCTTTTAGTGAAATTTTTGAAACAAAAAGAGTTAATTTCTTGCTTTATATTAGATTGGGGGCATTCTTACATTTGAAGTAGCAAAATTGCATGATTCTTGGCATTTTTTTATCTTAAATTATGAAAAAATTTCCCCCTCATGGCCGGGGGGGGGCCATGAATCATGCATTGGTGTTCAGTACCTTTTTCTCATTTTCTGGAGAATATTGATATTGATGAGTTTAATATATTTTGGGATATCGTGCATATGGGAATGACAAATGTTTTCTCCTTCTTGTAGCATAGATTTTATCGAAATGAAAAGATTGCATCTTCATATCTTTGCATAATTTTCGAGTTGGTCAAAACACCATATTGTCCATGCCATCTTCCTTTTGAGTAGCAACAGCCATAAAATAAAGCGCTTATAAAAATTGATTAGACATTTTTATATTTTCTGGTAGCAAACCTACATTAGATTAGTTGTAGGGCTTTGGAATAGGTGAGAAAGATAACTTTCCAAAGCTGCAAACAAACATAGAATCTTGAGTTAGGGAGCGATTAAATCCACTTATTATATTTTGTCCTGGGAAGCCCTT
>JASDQU010394515.1:0-10816 GCA_032191745.1 Picea mariana | reverse complement strand
GGAATTTTGGATGATATCATAGTTACTTTAGCCTCATGGGAGTACCCAGTAGACTTCCTTGTCATCCACTCGAAGGATCCTACCAAAGGCCATCCCATTATTTTGGGAAGACCTTGGTTAGCCACAGCCAATGCATTTATTGGCTGTAGAGAGGTAAAAATGACCATCTCAAATGGAATTTCTATCCAGAAGCTCACTATATACCCTCCAGATCAACCTATCATGGAGAATATATGGTGACTTGAATGTCCATACGAGAATGAGGACTAGGAAGAACCCATATTTCCAAGTGACCATGCCTGGGAACTTCAGGAGCACACAACGGAAAATGTCCTAAACCAGTTCATTTCTGTTATCACATGTGTTGACTTTCCATAATATTTTCCCCAATTTGAGTACATGTTTGGGGAATAATTTCAGGAACAATTGGACCCATCCATTTTGTCTTCGACATATTTTATCTTCGAGATAGGCGAGTCTTCCACATCTTATACCATGCCCTACGAGATTATTCCAGGGAAATTTCTACATATAAACTCTGGGCTAGATGCACACCAACAAAAATAGTTAGTAAGTATCCTTAAAGAACAAACAGGAGCATTCACCTGGGAATACACTGACATGAAGGGTATACACCCTAACACATGCATCCATCACATATATACCCAGGGGGAAGTAACACATGTTAGGCAACCTAAGAGAAGGATGAACCTAGCACTCAAGGATATATTCAAGGAGGAGATCCAAAAGTTATTAATGTCGGATTTATTTATCCCATCTCCGACAATAAGTGGGTGTCCCTGCTTGTAGTGGTTCGAAAGAAAGTGACCGGGAAATGGATAATTTGTGTTGATTTTCGGGAACTCAACAAAGCCAAGTTTTGGATACCCTATCCGGAAAGAGGTATTTCTCCTTTTTAGATGGGTAGAGAGGGTACAATCAAATTCTCATAGCACCCGAGGATCAGGACAAGACTACCTTTACTTTTCCTTGGGGCACTTATGCCTATAAGGTCTTACCATTTGGATTGTGTAATGCTCCTACCACATTTCAACGAGCAGTACTAGGGATATTTGTTGATCTTATTCATGATTGTGTGGAGGTATACATGGATGAATTCATAGTTTATGGAAACACTTACCAGGAAGACTTAGATAACTTAGAAAAAGTCCTTATCAGATGCCAATAAATGAACCTATCTCTAAGTCATGAAAAATGCAAAATTTTGTTAACTGAAGGAGTGGTTCTAGGACATCATGTTTCATCTGAAGGGATAAAAGTCGATCCTGCAAAGATTGAGGTCATCATCAGACTTCCACCCCCAAAAAATTAGAAAGAGGTGATAAGATTTCTTAGACATGTCGGATACTACCAACGGTTTATTGAAAATTTTACAAAGATTGTTGCACCCATGTTTGGATTGTTAATAAAGGATATTGATTGTGTTTAGACTGAGCAGTGTCAAACTGCCTTTGAATCCCTGAAAGCCAAGTTGTCTGTGGCACCAGTTCTTAGAGGGCCCAACTGGACTCTCCCATTTTACATATCTATTGATGCCTCTGACACCGCAATAGGAGGAGTATTATGGAAGAAAGAGGACCAGCAGTCCTATGCCATTTATTTTGTAAGCAAGAACTTGTCCCCTGCCGAGTTAAACTACACAGTTACCGAGAAGGAATTCTTGGCAGTAGTTCATGCTATCAATAAGTTTCATCATTACATTACAGGTTATGAAGTATTTGTACATACATATCATTCCACCATTAGATTTCTCATGAATAAACCCATAACTAATGGCCGAGTGACTAGGTGGTTCTTGCTATTACAAGAGTTTAATATCAACGTGCTTGACCGACCTGGAAAGGAGAATTTGGTAGCTGATTTTATTTCACACATAAAAAAATGAGGATAATGATATTCCTGTAGATGATAGTTTTCCAGACGAACATTTTTTTTCTCTTTCTGTAAATACCCCATGGTTTGCAGATATGGAAAACTATCTGGCTACTAGGAAGTTACCGTCTCATTTGTCACCTCATGAAAAGCGTAAAATTATTACACAAAGTGCTAATTACTCTTGGGTTGATCATGAACGTTTTTGCACAATTCCTGATTTGATTATTCATAGATGTGTCCAAGAGGATGAGGTACCATAAATACTACGAAGTTGTCATGATGGACCATGTGATGGCCATTTTTCTGACAAACGTACAGCATATAAGGTGTTACATTCAGGTTACTATTGGCCTAGCATTTTCAAATATGTTGCTAAGTATGTGAGGAGTTGTGATAGTTTCCAAAGGATAGGAAGACCTACGTCAGCTGACGAAATTCCCTTGCATGCCCAAGTTATGATAGAACCTTTCAAAAAATGGGATCTTGACTTTGTAGGACCAATTTCGCCCATGTCCCGTAATAAGAACTACATTTTGGTTTGTACAGACTATGTCACCAAGTGGGTAGAGGCAAAAGCCCTATTTAGGGCTACAGAAAAGTTTGTTTTCGAATTCATTTATGAAAACATATTTACTCGTTTCGGTGTCCCTCGTGAAATTGTTATAGACCAAGGCACTCAATTCACTTCTAAGTTGATGAGAGAGCTAACAGAGAAATATGGGATTAAACACTATAAATCTTCTCCATACCACCCACAAGCTAATGGTCAGGTAGAATCAACAAAAAAAGTTCTAGAATCTATCTTAACCAAGACCATTCAATTACATGACTGAGATTAGGCTAATAGGCTTCCAGAGGCTTTGTGAGCATACCGGACCACCTGCAAAAGCACCACTGGGCATACCCCTTATGAGCTAGTGTACGGGAAACAATTACTTCTACCAATAGAATTCCAAGTAAGGACCTTCCTTATTTCCGCAGAATTGAGATTAAACTTAGATGAGGCTCAGAAACAACGAGCCCTACAATTGAATGAGTTGGATGAGATTAGGCAAGATGCCATCCAACGAACAATGTTAGTCCAAAACTAGAGGAGCAAGTGGCATGACAATTTTATTAAGAAGAAACACTTCCAACCTGGTGATTGGGCTTTGTTGTTTGATTCTCGATTTAAAACCTTCAAATGCAAACTCACCACCAAGTGATTGGGTCCTTACAAGGTAGTCACTGTATATGACAATGGAGCTGTGAAAATCAAAACAATTGACGATGGACAAGTCTCCTTTGTAGTAAATGGACACTGACTCAAATTTTATCATAAGCCCATTTCCAAATAAGACTTTCTACAGGTCATGTCAACTGACAAGGCATTGGCCTTAGTAGATGGGGAAGCCCCCCTTGTTCTTGAATGTTTTCTAATTTTTCTACTGTACATATGTAAATAGTTTTTGAATTTTGTTAATAAGCAATTCTAGAGATTTTTGTAGGTATTTATTTCACCAGGAGTAGACAGTTCAAGGAAATATAAAAGAAGGATTTGTCTTCAAAACATTGTTACACTTGAACCTTGTTGTCTACTAAGCATCAAATGAATATTGACTTGTTTTAATTAGCCATATGTTTGCAAAAAAAAAATCATCTTCTCTTTTTCTTAAGGCATTTTAAAAAGCAGTTGCTCTTGAAAATATCCACCACTATATAAGGAAGTGATACCATAACCATCAAGCTTAGAGGTCTCTTGTACAGTTTTCCCAAGAAACCTGAGTAAGTGAGTAAAGTATCTTTATGAAAAAGAAACAAGGAGGCTTGATTAGCAGTTAGTCATGGAAACATCAAAATAACTACAAAATAAGAAAGTGAGTTGAGCCTAGAGATACCTTTATGTTCTTTCTCAATGGTACCATCCACTACATACTAAATAGCTTGATTATATCAGATCTTTAGATAGGCCACGTCCGCTTAAGTACCCCTTACATCAGGACAATCACTAAGGAATATAACAGAAATTCATCCTCTAACATAAATACCATCCCAATTGAAAAAAGAAAGAAAAAATTATTTTCAGAGTTGTCCCCCCATCTTCTTGCATAAAGCAATCTTATACTAAAATCTTAAAAGCTGGAGGGCCATTCTCTAAGGGTGTAAGAGGCTAACCCATCGGGATACTGAACAGGTCTACTAGTAGTGGGTACTGACCTATGGTATGACTAGGTAAACCCGTCAGAGTACTGAACATGCTTGCTGGCAGTGGGGCATTCTACCTAGCGAGGATGGTAATCTGACAAAAAAATAAATAATAAACTTAAACTTGTCCTGATGTACGGCATTACTTGTAGACAAAGATGACATGATGTATGGTTAAGCTAAGGTTAAATGAACTCCATAAACTTTCCATTGGGAACTAACTTTGAGACTATCTTGAAACTCTCTCGCCTACCTCTTCTTACTAATATGTAGGATGTTCTATCCTATAGGTGGGGCCATATTCTAACTGTCTCGTCAGACCAATATGTGAAATTTATCTCTACACTCAGTAAACTATAAATCTTCAGCTATTGGGAGAACTCACTGGTTTCCTATATTTTTTATTTTGATGTGTCACAATACTTAGGTGTGGGGAAGGGGTTCATGAGTTGACAAATGATCATTGCCTAGAGAAGTAAATCTTTGTAAAAATTTATGATTATCGTTTTTATGATACAGGTTATTACATTAGCAGTCATTTTATTTTTGAAATGTTAAATCCCTGTGTGTTATAAATTGTTGTACATGTCCTTAACAAACCACTCTGTTGATTTATTTTTGTTACAGGTTTTTCATTGTAGGATTGAAATTGTATGCCTTATGCGAGTGGATTGAGTAAGCATGGTGGAAAAATCAATAATAATGGAACACTCTGCCTCTGCTCTTAATCACTATGATTGTCAAAACCATTCCAAGATTGCAGGCTATCCATTATAGGAGGTAAAAATGCATTTGGCACAGAGGTACCATATGGAGTGTCGTATGAGGTGTCATATGAAGTGTCGTATGAGGTGTCGAACCAAGTTCCATATGACAATATACACCAGTAACTGTCCACAATTTCAGGTAACCAGGAATCAATGGCATTTAATTGAATTAGTTTATGGCAATCAAGATTGAAGATGCAAACCTTAGACATTTTCATGATCAAATTTCCAAGTCAAAAGACTTGGACATTGATCTAACTTTGTATCATTAAGATTGCCCCCAAAAATGAGCCTTCAAATTCGAATTTTCTCATACATGGAAATCGTGCGCGCAAGTGTGAAACCAATTCCACCCTAGGCGCATTCAAAAATGGGATTGGGTTATCCTATTATTCCAATTCACCTTTTCCATTTTCATTTTCCCCTATTTTAAAACACGCTTAGCCTCTATTTATTTGTTCCTTTGTTCAAATTGTGCTTGGCCTCTGTTCAAATTTATCCATTCCTTGGCCCGATCACACTCTCTCTTGGTGAATTTTTCCTTTCTTCATTTCTTCACACCATCGCGATGCCCAAATGGTATGAACTGTCTTTTTATGCAAACCTCTTCGCCATCCCTGAGTTTTCACAGTGCAAAGAGGTGTTTTTGTGTGCATGTTGGGGGGCATTTCTATCCCACTTGCAGGGCCACAATGATGGTATTTCAATGCAATTTTCTCTCATTTTTTATTGGAAGACAACGTGTGTGGGGTATCTCACCTTTGGGGTCTCAGAGGAATCCATAGCTGCAGCAACAAAGCTTCCAAGAGTGGGAGATAGATGGTTTAAAAACCACCAATTGTTGTGCTCAAGCTATAACAGGGTTTTTAAACCAGAATTCCATAACATCTCTGGAGCTAAAGAATATTCCAAGGAATGGATAAAAGAGGATCTGATCAACCCTCTCATATTCATCACCAGGTTTATCACATGTGAAGGTAGATATTCCACCTTTAAAGCCTGTCATTTTAGATTGTTAGCTCACTTCCAGTTCAATAAACCATTGAATTTTCCCTTCTAGTTTTTAAAGAGCTTGGAGAAGATGTCCTCTCAAGTGAGGAAGAATGTAACCAACCCCCACAACAACCTCTTTAACCATGGTTTGATCAAACTCCTTGTTTTAGCCGAATTGGAAAAATAGGGGAAAACTTGGGATGCATTCATTTATCAATTTGCAAACCCTCACTTGACAAACAAGACTAGCAAAAAGACATTGGATCTAAGGACTATTTCTCCATCCAAACCCCACTCTCCAAGGACTCCAAACCCTCCTGCAAAAGCCATTTCTTTACCGGAGCAAAAATTCAAGAAGCTTGTTGAAACCCCTGCAGCCTCATCAGGAAAAAAGACCAAGAAGCCTATTGTTAACCCCTCGATGCCATCAATATCTCTTGATCCTACACCAAAAAATCTCCAAGAAGTAATTCAACAAGACTTTCCTACATTTCCCACAAATAGGAGAGGAGCTAATCATTTTAATAGAGGACCCTTTCGAAAGAGTACCCGGAGCACAAGAGGGAAACCTTATGCAAAATCCATGACTACTTTGGACCCTATCCAAGTGTCCTCTGATCTCGAGAGTCCTCACAAAAGACTTAGGGAAGTGTCTGCATATGAGTTGGAGCCTCAATGAAGACAAAATCTGAACCGACTTCTCCTCATCAAATCCCTATTACTCCTACCTCACCGATGTCTACCCCAGATCCTAAGAATGATAGACACTCTACATCTTTCAAAGGATCTAAGCCTTCCTCTGAGATAAATGATCCTGCTCCAACCATTGAGAAGCTACAAAAAGAGAATTTTCAGTTGTTGCTACAGTTAGAATATAGGAAGACTATGGACACACATCTTCACCACGATAATGCAGTCCTCCAAGCAAAGGTAAATTGCCTTCAAAGGTTGGTTGATGAGATGACCAAAGCCAACCGCAACCTCAGGGCATAATTAAAGCAACACAAGAGGAACAAGACCAAATCTTCACGGCAAGAAGGATAAGCTTCTAAAGTTGATCCTCCTCAGCAAGCTTAGTCATGAGGGGCAATTTATTTTTTTTTGCAGTGGGACCCGCAAAATCTTAGGTGTGGGGGTAATGTTGGGCCCATGATATGATTGATTTAATGACATTAATTAAATCCTTTTTGACTGAATATGTATATGTCTTTTCCTATTTTGAAGAGTTTTTGAATAGCTTTTGTGTCAAATCGCTATGATTCATACTAAGTATGTGTGATTCATATTTTATGAGGATTTTGAGAATAACTCGGCATGTTTTTATGATTCCAAGAAACTAATTCGCATTTTGTGTGTCACAAGGAAAAATCGCAGCTTGTTTTTCCATTCGGCACTCCGTCCTGCACAAAAACCATGGGCGATTTGGCAGTTATCATATCGGCGGCCAATGATGGGTGAATCAGAGACATGGGTTTTTCTTGTGCTCATGACCTCCAGCTACTAAGCTTCTGACAACTCGATTTGGGTTGTTATGCTGGGCGATTATTGGCTCGCCTTATTTCTAGAAGCCAACGGTAGTTAGGGCATATTAAATGTGATTTGTTGTTTTTAGAGAAGGTCGACCCTTCTAGTGGTTGACCTCTCAACTTGTAAACTTATAAATACCACCTCAGTGGTCAAACAGATAGAGTTAGAGAGAAAAAGACAATTCCACTATGTTTTGCCATTTTCATATACATTTTGCTAAAACTGTATAAAGACTGTGTTTTTTATTTTAATGTTGAATTCATGTTATTGAGCTCGTGGTTGGTCTTTGAATATTAGCCATGAATTTTTGGGGCGACCACCAGCAGTTTGGGTGAATATCCAATTAGTTTGCTTGTGAATTGAGTAGTGTAGCTGTCATTTTATTCATTTCCTGTACATGAGTTTTTCATTATGTTTATTTACTGTATAACTTGTTGTTTAGAATTTAATTAGTTTAGTTCAGTTTTGCAGGTTATTATGGAGACTATTGTTAATATGCAATGATTTGTTAGTTGATAGGAGATAAGATTGCAAGCTTAGATACTAACCATGTGTGTAATTAGATGATAGATTAGATTTTCCTTATGCTGAAACAGAGTTAGAACAAAGTTTCTAGTTCATGGTTTCTTTGGCAAGTTTCGGTGGATGGATAGTTGTTAGTTTGCTTATTTAATTGTTGTTTAGTTTTGCTCATTTAATTGTTAGTTAGTTTGTTTATTTTCATATGCTGAAATAGTATTTAATTTTTGTTTTATGAGTATTTCCTCTTTTGCAATTTGAATTGTTAGAATAGAGTTAGTTCAGTTTATTTTCATGCAATTTCTTTTTCTAGATTTAGGTTGCAATTTCAATTCAAAGTTGATTATTGAATTTAGTTTTCAGTTATGAATCTTAGTATGAATTTGCTTAATTAGTATAGAATGCAATTGAATTTACTATAATAGTGTTTTTTACTGTTGATGATTAATGCATGATTGAATAATCACACGGATATGCAGGATAGTTGATGTTGCTTCTATAATGGCTAAGTTCTCACTGGATTGTCTAATTCACACTTTTCAATTTTCTATCGAAGTCAATATCGAGTTTATTCCTCTTGAATTATCATTCATTATTAAGTGTCATCGTGATATTATAAGACATCGGAGACATAACCATCAACACTATATTTGAGTTTCCTTGCTTTTGTAGGATTAGAGAATAGTTTCTTGCTTTAGTAGATTAAAGAATAGTTTGTTTATCATAGATTAAAGAGTAGTTGCTAATTACTTTTATTGTCATAATGTTTTTAATTGAGTAGATTAAGATTTCCTTTTTTATAAATCAGAAGTAGTTATGAAGTTTAATTTAAGAATAGAGTTCACTTGCTTCTTAGCTTAATTAGTTGCTTATTGAGTAATCTTAATTAGTTTACTTGTTGTAGAAGTTATCATAGGTTAGTTAGTTGTTTGCTTGCTTGTTTCCTTGCTTTAATAGGGTAGTTCCTTGCTTGTCTATTTTGCTTTGATAGGGTAGTTTCTTGCTTATTTACTTTCTTTTATAGGATAGTTGCTTATTGAATTTGAGTAGGTTAATTAAAGTAGTTTGTTGTTGTTATTATTTATTAGGTAGATAGTTTGATTTTTCTTATTGTCATGATTAAGTTAGATTGCTTTAAGTAGGGCTTTTATTTGATTTCTTGGGACTATCCATCAATCATTTGTCCCAAAGTTACTTAGGTTACATAGTTTAAGTTTATTAGTAGGGTTTGATCATTAGTAGTCTTTGCTTGAGTAGATTAGCCCTTCAATATCGTGTTTCCTTAGTTAGACTATACTACCAGCCTTTCTACCTTGGCATATATATTGCTACAACTCTAATTTTACTTCCCCGGGATTGAAAATTTAATTGAGGGTTTTTAGTGTGTTTTTAGTGCATATAGAACACCCATCAGGTGGCTTGTTAATTGTTGTCCATGAGATTTTTTTGGAAGATAAATCTGGAAAATTCCTGAAAAATATGGTCCAGAAATATCTTCGTATCTCCCAAAATATGATAGATTTGTAAAAACCGAGAGAGATTTTGTGAAGGGGCCCGTTCCCAACAAAAACCTCTTTTGGTTTCCAAAAATTCATCTCCATATGTTCTGTAGCCTTTCCCAAAATTAGTGACTAAAACAGGAAATAATTTATTATGAAATCTCTGAAACATAGGCCTCAAATATATATCTGAATCTATTAAACTGTAATATCTGTGTAAAACCCGAGAGAGGTTTTTGTGAAGGGGCCCATTCCTAACAAAAACCTCTTTGTATTTCCAAAAATTCATCTCCATATGTTCTGCAACCTTGCCCAAAATTAGTGACTAAAACATGAAATAATTTATTGTGAAATCTATGAAAACTAGGCCTCAAAGATATATTTAAATATATTAAATTGTGATAGTTGTATAAAAACCGAGAGATGTTTTTTTGAAGAGGCATGTTCCCAATAAAAATTTATTTTTGTTTCAACGAATTCATCTCCAACAGTTATGAAACCTCTCTGGAGAATAAATACTAAAACGGGTAAAAAATAGAGTATGCTTGTATTGATTTTTGTTCTTCTTATTTTTTGAGGTTGTATAAGCCAACTGTTGAGACACCATATGACATTCATAGAATGGGTGATTTCAACTGTGAGGCACATGTTGTGGTACCATAGATACATTGTATGTTATTCCAAAGAGGGCACATGATATAGAGAAAATAAAGGTAGATTGTTGGATGATAGAACTAAGTAATTGAGCCTATAAAACTGCAACATTTGCAACACTGCCATAAAATAAGTTGTTCCCAGTACCACTGACTGAATAAATGCATGTATATGTAGTGTTGCCATTAGAAAACATAGCTACAGTTCCCAAAACAATTCTCCCTGTTGTGTTAGCAACTCCTTTACTCTGTCTTTTTCCTTCCTTGCTTTCACTTTAAACTCTGGATATTCCTCTAAAGGTATAGGTAGATTCAGGTCTATAGAAGCTTTAGATTTTATTAATTTGATCATATATATTAAATATAATCCAGAGCTATGATCTTCATTTTCAGTGCTATCAAAATCTCTAGTCTCTCGAAGGTATGGAATCTAGTCTGGTTCTGCAACAGGATCATCTTTGTCATCAGAAACTACATCTATACCTCTAAACACGAATTCAGATTTTGAAGTTGATTTAGTGGTTTCTCTTGTCACGGGTCTCCTAGAGTATTGAGAAACATTTTTTCCCTTTTCTTGTCTCTTCCTCAAGTTTTCAAACTCTTTCTCAGTTATGTGCAAAGAAGATGTATCTTCATGTTTTTTGATGCATGTCTTGGAATCTTTTAAATTATCCTCTATAATTATAAGATTCTCCTTTTTAATGGATGGATGAAATATGGCCTTTCAATTTAATCTAAATTTATTGGCATCTCTGGTGGATTTTCTCCTGGAGAACTT
>JASDQU010394512.1:0-10876 GCA_032191745.1 Picea mariana | reverse complement strand
ATGGTGTGCAAGTTACTCAAGAAGTTTTTCAAGAAGGAAGTCCCTGTCGAGGTGATCATAGCTACAGCACAGTGTGCAGAGGGTGTTGTACTTAGTTGGGTCCCTTACTTGTTAAATATTTTCCTGGATGACTGGAAGGATGCACAAGACCTGGGGAAAAAATTTCACTATTCTTGGCTACTCGTTGTTACACATTATTTTCGTCATCCCTATGATCGTTAATGATGTAAACCTATATGTTTCCTTCAGAAGGATCAGTGGCCTAAATTCCTAAAGAAAGAAGGGAGAAGAACTTTTCCTGAGAGAAGAAGTTGTGTTTTCCTCTATAAAAACCCTATTTTGGAGGATTTTTGCGGGCTGCACCATTGCTAGGGTGCGGAAATGACTGATTTTCATAGGCTACACTATAGCTAGGGCGTGGAGTTTCCGCAGGCTGCACTATAGCTAGTTCGTGGCAGCCTTCGTACGTGGGGAAAATGAGCATTTTCTCAATGCTTCCAGAAGGATAAGCTTCTATGGTGAGGTGGCCTCCAAATGGTTTGGATATTACTTGCTTTCATGATTTAGTGGGATCATCCTAACCTCCTCACCTTATCATCTTCAGCTTATAAAAGGAGAGGAACTCTCATGGAGAAAGTTAGCATGATTGGGTTGGAAATTTATGGAGTTGGATTTGGCTTAGAATTATTAGCTTGGTTAGAGTGGCTTTGAGATTTTCTTTTGTCAATATAGATTGTGTGTAGCTATCAGATCCATGGTCTCAAAATCCTTGGAGAAAGAAGTGTGTGGGAAGAAAGGAAATGTTGGAAGGAACCTTACGACATCAAGGCATCTAGCTGTAATCTCCCTTCCTATTATTAATATAATATAGTGGAATGTTTCTTTCCCATAGAATTATCTTTATTTTATTGCATAATTCCTTGATCATATGCATAGGTTATCATTGAATATACTCTCTCTTCTTTCACTTTGGTTGGTTTGTGTCTCACTGCAAGATCAGTATCACAAGAGCACCGGAGCAAAACAGGAACAACAAAGACACAAGGAAGCGACACTTAAAAGTATGTCTCTCATCCTTTGTTGGTATTAAATTCGATGATTAGAGCCTAGGGAAAGTGCCATGTCCTGTCCTGTCTTGTTCTAGATCCAGGTGGATCTAGGGAGATTATTTTATGTCCGCATTCACCAATTTACTCGATAACAAAATGAGCATTTTCTCGATGATTCTAGAAGGAGAAGCTTCTATGGTGAGGTGGACTTCGAATGGTTTGGATCTTACTTTCTTTCATGATTTAGTGGGATCATCCTAACCTCCTCACCTTATCCTCTTCAACTTATAAAAGGAGAGGAACTCTCATGGAGAAAGTTAGCATGATTGGGTTGGAAATTTCTGGAGTTGGATTTGGATTGGAATTATTATCTTGGTTAGGGTGGCTTTGAGCTTTGCTTTTGTCAAGATAGATTGTGAGTAGCTATCAAATCCATGGTCTCAGAATCCTTGGAGCAAGAAGTGTGTGGGAAGCAAGGAAATGTTGGAAGGACCTTACGACATCAAGGCATATGGTTGTAATCTCTCTTCATATTATTAATATAATACAGTGGCATGTTTCTTTCCCATAGAATTATCTTTATTTTATTACATAATTCCTTGATCATATGCATAGGTTGTCATTGAATATACTCTCTCTGCTTTCACTTTGGTTGGTTTGTGTCTCACTGCAGGATCAATATCACAAGAGCACCAGAGCGAAACAGGAACAACAAATACATAAGAAAGTGACATTTAAAGGTATGTCTATCATCTTTTGTTTGGTAGTATATTTGATGATTAGAACCTAGGGAAAGCGCCATGTCTTGTCATGTTTTTTTATAGATCTAGGTGGATCTAGGGGGATTAGTCTATCTCCGCATTCACTGATTTACCCGATAACAAAATTGGTGACTCCACTAGGGAAATGAATGTTCTCCTAGTTTTCCTTTTTTTCTTGCTTTGATTGCTTGGTTTCTATTTTCTGAGTCACTGGAAGATCCATCTTGACTCTTTGACTGTTAAACTTCACTGGAAAACCTTCTCAATTTTTAATTTTTTCCATTTTTGTTTGATTTCCGCACCCTACTTTGAGGGACAGTGTGGCAACTTAGGATTTTCGTGCCCTACCTATTTTGACCAGTGTGGAAATGTCGTGCCCTACCCATATCTGGCCTGCATAAATAAGTGATTTCCGCACTGTGCTAGTCTTCCAGCCTGCGGAAATTGTGAAAGAATTTGTATTTGGTGGTTTTCCCTGCCTAGATTTGTGATATGGTTCTGGGGTGATTTGTTGGATTTGTTTACAGTCTACTTGACAGCTTTGAAACTACTTTTAGCCATCTTTGCTTTGTTTTCTTTTGAATGATTTAGTCTCTTGCTTTGAGTGTCTTTCAGTTGCAAAGCACTGTCTTTTCTTTAGAATTGTTTGGTGAAAGAACTTCTTTTTCTTTTATTGAATAGTTCATGTTAAAAGAGAAAAAAAATTGGTTTTCTTTGTTTCATGTCGATTCGCTATTGATTTTAGCTATATTTGAAACAAAAAAAATATTTCTTTCCTTATATTAGAATGGGGGATTCCTTGCATTTGAAGTAGCGAAATTGCATGATTCTTGGCATTTTTGGTCTTGAATTCTGAAAAAATTTCCCCCTCATGGCCGAGGGGGGACATGAATCATGCATTGGTGTATAGTCTCTTTTTCTCATTTCTTGAGAATCTTGATATTGATGAGTTTAATATATTTTGGGACATTGTGCATATGGGAATGATAAATGTTTTCTCTTTCTTGTAGAATAGCTTTCATCGAAATGAAAAGATTGCATCTTCATCTCTTTGCATAACTTTCGAGTCGGTCAAAACAACATATTGTCCATGCCATTTTCCTTTTGAGTAACAACAGACATAAAATAAAGCACTTATAAAAGTTGATTAGAATTTTTTATATTTTTTGGTAGAAAACCTACATTGGATTAGTTGTAGGGCTTTGGAATAGGTGTGAAAGATAACTTTCCAAAGCTGCAAACAAACATAGAATCTTGAGTTAGGGAGTGATAAATCCACTTATTACATTTTGTCCTAGGAAGCCCTTCTCACACAAGGGTCAATCACGAGGTCACATTGATACTGGCAGAGTTACTCACCCTGCTTTGTTGGTATTGGTGTAGAGATTGTGCGTATTATGGGGGTCGCTTGAGAGGTATACCCACAATGATGAGTGGAATCCTTTCAAGTTGATTTTGGGCTAGATACCCTTCCCTTGCACATGGATTAGACTGTCAATTGTTTCCCTAGGCATCATTGTAGTGATTGGTAACCTTAGTGGCCTATATCTTAAGGTATTTACACAAGGTGACTGTGGAGGGGAACGTATTCACGGTACCTGGAATCGACGTTGTCCAAACTCACTCGGGCTCCTTGGAGGGTATACCCACATTTATGTGTGGGAGCTTGCACCAGGGTGTAATTCCATTAAGAAGGTCATCAACGTAACTTTTCCACCCGCTCTATCTCAGCCCCTTCTTACTTTGTTCCCGTGACATTGGATTTCATCACCAACTAGTGTGCTCATTGTGAGAAGGTTTTGCTTGTTTTCTTGCTTCCTAGATTTTTAGCATGTGTTGCTTGTTTTCCCTAGCAGACTCTAGGTTGGATTTGTTTTATATGGCATTAGTTCCTGAAATGACCAATGAAGGAACCCCTATTCCATGGGAACATTTTGTTTTTCCTTCTTATGGAAACATTGGTCCTCCTCACATCGCTACTTTGAGCCTTCCAGGTCTCACTATTGGATTGTCGGTGTGGTTGTTTTCCACTCAGGTAATACCAAATGTAGTAAGTGCTTTGATCATAAGCACTTCCCCCTAAGAACATCAATCTTCTGTTGATCCTTCACCATCTTCACCAGTAATATCTTCTTCGCCTTCTTCACTTGCAAGGTCTTCTTCCATTTCATCTTCTTCATCGAGTGAAAGCTCTCAAGCTAGTAACTCGGTGAATAAGAAGAAGAAGAAGAAAAGGAAGAATAAGAAGAAGAAAAATAAGCAAGGATCCAAACTTCCAACCACTGCTAGACATGTTGGAAAAAAACCAGTGACTGTTGATCATGATGGGAGTGTTGGTGATGTCAAGATCACCCAAACAACCTGTAATCCCAAGTACCCTTGCAGGATTTGTAAGGGTAGTCATCTTCTTAAGGATTTCCTTGGTCTATCCAAGGTTATAGAATCATGGTCTACACACCCTCACCAACCCATGTCATTAGCCTCTGAATAACATGTTGATGACTTCTCATCGACTAGTAACGATATAGTTGGGAAGAAGAAAAGTAGAGCCAAGTTCCCGTGTATGTTATGCAAAGGGCGTCATCTAACTCATCTTTCCCTCATATGGAAGAAGCCTCAAAATTCCTGAAAGACATGATTGTTTCACAACCCCAACTTCCAGCTGCTTATTGCAAGCTTACTCTCAACCCACTTGTAGTTGATGGAATGATCAATCTGGTACCTTCGCCAATCAGTTCAATTGATCATGTAGTCAATCTGGTCATGTCCTTAGTTGGACTATTAGACCAAGTGGTCTATCTTATCCCATCCTCAGTCAATTCCACTCTCCTGTTAGAGAGTGAAACACAAGCGATCAATTATTTTTCAAGTGTCGACCCCATTGTCCCCTTGGAGAATTAAACGCAAGTGGTCGATTTGACATCATTATCAGTGAATTATACTCTCCCGCTAGAGAGTAAACCCGATACTGCTCATGTTTTTCTCATCGATACAGAACCTACCATGCTGGGAGGTATTCCTCTTTCTACCCTGGAATCTCCTCCAAGTAATGAGACCATCCTTTTTAATTGGGGTGTGCTAACTGGACCTTGTCTTCCCTCACACATTCCTTTCCAGATTATAGTATAGGTTTGTGGTCGGGACATTCCTCAGACATTGATAGATGAAGGTGCGTCCATTAGTATTTTTTCCTCTCTTGCTTGGCAAGCTTTGGGTTGTCCTCATCTTGTGCCAGTTATGCAGAATATGTTATCTTTTAATAGAATAACTAGTCAACCTTTAGGGATGCTTCCTTAGTTTCCTGTAACTTTAGGAGGGAAAATTGTCTTTATTGATGTCATGGTAGTCCAAGACCCCTTGGATTTCGCTTTACTCCTTGGGTGGGATTATTTCTATGCCATGAAAGATATTGTGTCCACTCTTTTTTGTGTGATATATTTTCCTTGCGATGGAAGAATGGTGACTATTGATCAACTTTCATTCATCAGTCCTAATTGGATTACCTCCCTTGGTGGTTATTATATGCATATGGTATCACCCCTACCACAGGTAAATTATGTGGCGTTGTATCACATGCCTTCCACTACTAATGACAGTGACTTAGATCCAGTAGTTGACATGGTGACCTCTTCGGTAGGGCTATTGGAGCCTGGCCTCCTTACTCCTCTCGTGACCCTCAACATGTGTTCCTTCCAGAGTGTGTTTCTTCCATCAAATGAAGATCTCTTGGAATCCATGACCGATTTTTTTCCCTTGACATTATGTCCTTACAAGACATTGTCATCTTGGAAGTCGTGATCAAGAAGAGCATCAATCATGATTTTTTTATTTCAATATCATTAAAAAATGAAACCATCTTTGAGCATGGTTTTCTGATTTCAAGATCATTAAATAATGAAACCAGATGAGGATATTTTTGCATCTTTGTGGCAACCTCATTAAAAAATGAAAAAGAGGTTACGAGCATAGTTCATGTTTCTGTGTCAAGCTCATTAAAAAATGAAACAACCTCCCCCTCTCTGTTGAGTCAAGTCCTTCGTCTAGCATTTGAAGCTTCATTTCATCTTCTTTTATAGTTGAACAAAATGAATCTTGGGGGGAAATGCTTCCAGCATCTGGACTTCATGTTCAAGTTGTGCCACTAGCTTCTTAATCTAGGGGCTAAGTACCAACCATCCCTGTGTTATGCATTGGGAAGTCCAAGCATAGTTTTCTATGGTTCAATCTTGTGTAAAAATGAAGACACTTACCTCAAGCATAATTTCCTCTAGTTCAAGCTTGTGTAAAAATGAAACCAGGTCCAAGCATAGTTTTGTTTTATTTTAAAGCTTGTGTAAAAATGAAAACAATCCCAAGCTTAGTATTTGTTCTTTCTCATGCTCGTAAATACATGAGAATAAGTTACCGAGATTAGTCTTTGTTATTTCTCGTGCTCGTAAATACGTGAGGATGTAATCGAGTATACTTTTATCACTTTTTCGGACTCGTAAAGGTTATATGAAAAAGGAACCCCTTGGAGTTCCCTTTAAGCTTTTTTCAGACTCTCTAAACATGAAAATATTGTCGAGCGATCTTGTTCTTTTCACTCTCGTAAAAGCATTTGAAGAAAAATTTTGATGGGCTATAGGTTATCACTTTTTCGGTCTCATCAAACTAACTTACAAAAAAGGAACTGAGAGAGTTCTATGTAAGTGTTTTTCAGAATCTCTAAATATGAAAAACCCCTGAGTTTTCTTTCTTTGGACTCGTTAAACAAACATCAAAAGGCCCATATGGGACCGAACCACTCCTTTCTAGGGTTAGTTAAACATACTTTGAGGGACTCGTCCAAAGGATGAGCTTACATTTACAAGCATATGTTATCCTCCTCAATATTGTGTAAAAATAAAGAGGTACTCGCCAGAAATGGTGGGGGAAAAAATTGGGAATGAAATGTGTCTAAAACTGTATTCCATAGAAGAGTCGCTTTTGAACATGACACCCTTTCACTCACCTTGTGTCTAGGTTGGAAAATCCACTTGTCTCTTGATCATACTCCTTTATAAGATTACAAATCGGTTTGTGATCCATGTTGTTGAGTCAGTGTTTCCAATACAGTTGCCGTGTCGTCAATATGTTCAAAGAGAAGTTCAACCCGGAAAACCTTCTATTACATCGGCCATGTCTACAGTCTTTAAGCCTTCTATTGCATCGACCATCCCTGAGTTAGTCCTAAATCACTTGTTACTCTGATCTACATCAAATCTTGTTACATGTTTCATGTCATTGATATGGGATACATTAAGGCCCTCATGTGATGAGTCTTTTCATGTCAACCTCAAATCATTATCCAGGAATTAGACTTAGAAACTAATTGGTACCTTGGAACCTGTATGCCTCAATGGTAGCTTTCCTCTCTTTCGACAATGGGTTTTCATTATTGACCCTTGATCAGGAGATTTCGTCGAGTGTTTGACTTCAGTGCATTAATTTGCATTTGTTGGATTGTACTAGTGTACCTTGGGATTCATTGACATTAATGGTGATTTCCCTTGCACTTGTTAATGGTATTCACTAATGACCGGTAATCAAGTGGTGTCTACCATGTTTGACTTCAGCACATGTATTCACATGGTTAGATTCGTACTATAGAGTGGTGGAGATGAAGACCCTGAATCTTTTCTCATGGATTTAGGTTGTGTTGGAGTATATTCAGTTTGTATTGTTTCATAGATCCACATTGTGCGTCTCATGGCTATGTTCAAATTTGAGTCTTTAACACATAGATCTACAGTGTATTTTGGTGGCTATGTTCAGATTTGAGTCATAATGGCATGGATCCATAGTGAATGTTTGGTGGCCATGACCTGTATTACTTGACATGGATCTTTGCATGTCGACATTTATGCTTTGAGTCATTTGTATTCTGATTATGGGAATTCCTACCTCAGTGATGATATATTATTGTACTGTATTTCCTTGATTGTCGGCAGGTTTCCGACCGACGTGTTCCTTGTTCCCTACACACACTCGACAAAGTATTTTAGTTATCACTCGATTCTAACTTCATACTTTGGGGGGCTCTCTGTTACACATTATTTTCATCATCCCTATGATCGTTAATGATGTAAACCTATTTGTTTCCTTCAGAAGGGTCAATGGCCTGAATTCCTAAAGAAAGAAGGGAGAAGAACTTTTCCTGAGATAAGAAGTTGTGTTTTCCTCTGTAAAACCCCTATTTTGGAGGATTTTCACGGGCTGCACCATAGCTAGGGTGTGGAAATGCCTGATTTCCAAAGGTTGCACTATAGCTAGGGCATGGAGTTTCTATAGCCTGCACTATAGCTAGGTCGTGGCGACCTTCATACATGGGAAAAATGAGCATTTTCTTGATGCTTCTAGAAGGAGAAGCTTCTATGGTGAGGTGGCCTCCGAATGGTTTGGATCTTACTCACTTTCATGATTTAGTGGGATCATCCTAACCTCCTCACCTTATCCTCTTCAACTTATAAAAGGAGAGGAACTCTCATGGAGAAAGTTAGCATGATTGGGTTGAAAATTTTTGGAGTTGGATTTGGCTTAGAATTATTAGCTTGGTTAGAGTGGTTTTAAGCTTTGATTTTTTCAAGATAGATTGTGAGTAGCTATCATATCCATGGCCTCAAAATCCTTGGAGCAAGAAGTCTATGGGAAGCAAGGAAATGTTGGAAGGAACCTTACGACATCAAGGCATTTGGTTGTAATCTCTTCCTTTTATTAATATAATACAGTGTCATGTTTCTTTCCCATAGAATTATCTTTATTTTATTGCATAATTCCTTGATCGTATGCATTGGTTGTCATTGAATATACTCTCTCTACTATCACTTTGGTTGGTTTGTGTCTCACTGTAGGATCAGTATCACAAGAGCACCGGAGCGAAACAAGAACAAAAAAGACATAAGGAAGCGACATTTAAAGGTATGTCTATCGGCTTTTGTTTGGTAGTAAATTTGATGATTAGAATGTAGGGAAAGTGCCATGCCTTGTCATGTTTTGTTCTAGATCTAGGTGGATCTAGTGGGTTTATTCTATGTATGTATTCACCGATTTACCCGATAACACTCGTCCTGATCGCCTTGGTCAGATGGAGGGAACCTAAGTATACATACTTTTCTGATAGATCCAATTGTTGCCATGCAGTGTGATACCTATCATTGGGGACCACTTCATACCCTAAAAACAAAAGTGTGAATGCAGTCATGTTCATAGGGTATTACAACGACCTACAGAAAAGTATTTCCAACACTTGGTGGATTACACCATAAGTGGTCGTGCAATATCAGGGCATAGAAAACTTTAAAGTGAGCATGCATACAATATGGATCCAAGCACGGAAGGATCCCAAGAACGAATGGCTACAATTGCGGTACTGCAACAAGGAATAAGATGTATAAATGGCCATCAAGGATTAGCATGATGATTGGAGGGTTCCAGTACTGAATCGATAAATTCTCATGGATAAGGAGGCTGATGTAGAGAAAGAAAAGACAACTGCAGGAGATAAAATGACGCCCAAGAAGCCAAAGAAAGGTCAGAACTTGGCACAACAAAAGAGAGGGGGTGTGTCCAAGAAAGGTACCGAGGCAGGGAAGAAGAACAACACCCAAGGGGAATAGGAAAAATAAACTGAGACAGCACAGGGGACCACATCAAGTGTTATTCAATAAGATAAAGGCCAAACCAAGAGGCCAATTATACAAATGAGGGGTGCAAGAAAGAAATCTAAGGTGCACAAAACACCACCAGAATATACAATAACGAAGGATGACGCAGACCTCATGGCCCAAATGGTCCAGGATAGAACAACAAAGGATTTTGACGAAGCTCAATGCCAAAGGGATGGGATTTAGGGTGAGTTGGAAGACATGAGGTAGCTCCTTGAGAAGATCAGAGAAACACAGAGGTTCAGTAGAGGAATAAAATTAGTCCCCATAACCTCACAAATAAGGGCCAAGGTTGGATCAAGTGAAGAGGATAGGATCCATATGATAGCACAGCCAAGCTCAAAATTTCATGTTACACCCAACATGTTGTGCATGGATGAAATTGTAGGCCAGACACCCCTAAAATATCTAGCCCAAATATAGCTGGTAATGACACGGATACCAACCAAGGAATTGTATAAGCTACAAGTTAGCATCACATAGGAGGTACAGTCGTGCGCACACACAGATGCAGCAGAACTACAACAAATGAAGGGCAGCAGAGAAGAGTTGGAATTTGTGCTCGAGCAAGTCAATCTTGAGAAAAAATATGAGAAATATCATGTGGATAGGCTCAAGAAGGGATTGGTTGTAGCCTATGACAAAATTACAAAGAGTGTGCAGATAGCAAATCTCAAGAAAACATAGAATGATGATCAGATTGTGCAGAAAATTGAGCAATATAGGTAAGGGATCGAGAACCTCTGGGAATGGCTCATCCCTACCTCTCCCTCGTAGGTGAAGGAGAAAAGGAAGCAGGAAGCAACAGGGAATATGGAGGATATGGAGAGACAAGTCCGCGTAGCTGTTGACTTGTTCGATAAAGCAACATAGTTATGGACAAAGATGGAGGAGGATCAACAGGTCCATCAATGGGACCAAGAAGAGGAGAAGATAAGTGCATCTATCTAGGACCTCAAGCATAGGCAGAAAACAATGTCGATCACTGATCACCTCAAAGGATTATAGGATAGGAAGAAACTGGAAGTCGAACTTATAGCCGTGCAGACACAGAAGAAGGAGAGACAAGCTCAAATGGAACCTCTCCAAGAGAGGGTAGTGGAGGTCATTGCATAGGTAGAAGAGGCAAATAAGAACATGGCACAAATGCAGGCAGAGTGTGCAGAGATGATAGGTGAGGAGATTACAATGAAAGTGTTGGACGCACTCATAGAAAATACCATGCAGGCTCAAACACAATCAAAGGAACTCACAGAGAAGATCCAAGCCCTCACAAGAGTTGTTGAAGAAGCACACAAAGTTTAGGTGGATTAGGATGAGCCACATGTCAGTGTTGGGGGCATGTTGTATGCAGGCCGAGTCAGGAAGAAAGGTTATTTTT
>JASDQU010394509.1:0-10871 GCA_032191745.1 Picea mariana | reverse complement strand
GCTTGGATTTCTAGTGATGCAAAGAACGTATCCTCTAAAAAACTTTTCCACATTCTCCTACATCTTTAGCTAATACACATACCGTTGCAGATTCACCATTGTCTTTTTCACACCAAAATTTCCAACAACCTTAGAAGTGTGTTCTTATCTCATCAACTGAACTCTCTTGTCTCAAGGTATGCATAGTTTGTTCAATTTGTACAACATCCCATATTGGAGGTGGTATTCATTTCCTTCCATGACAATGAACAAACTCTCCTTTAGCTACTTGTAGACTCCTCTAAAATCCTCATATCCCTTATAATATTCACTCAGAAGTTCATGAGTAAAAGGATCAAGCGGAATTATCATTCCAATCTCTACAATATTCTTCAACGGTGGTCGAGAAAGAATTTATACTAGTCTTTTCATGACTCCTTTCTTGTACTTAATCAAAAATGAATTTTTTGCAAGAAACATAACCACTTGTAATGTCTCACATGTTGCATCTTGCTATGACTCTGTAGATAAGGAATTGATTGATTATCTATATGAATGGTAGTCTCTTTTCCAAAGAGGTAATTCTTCCACTTCGTTACTTCTTGTACAATCGTAAAGAGCTCCTTATTGTACGTGGGATAATCAAGAACTTCTTGATGAAAAAACTATGAATGGTAGCATATAGGCATTCCTTCTTACACGAGTACTGCTCCTAATGCATATCCACTAGCATCAGTCTCTAGCTCAAAAGGTCGTTGCAAATTCAGCATGGCTAAGACTGGAGCATCATTGATTTTCATCTTCAAGTCTTCAAATGCTCTTTTTTTTTTCTTATCCCGATGAAATATATTTCCTTTGGTGGGTATGGCATGCAATGGTACTTCTACTAAGGATAATTTTACGATGAATTTTCTCAAATACTGAGTTTATCCCATGAAACTCTTGACCTTTGTCACATTGGTGGGAATAGCCCATTGGGTGATGGCTGCAATCTTCTTTAGATCTACCCTAAGCTCTCATCCTCCAATCATGTGTCCAATATATATCAAGGAAGTTTTTCCAAACTCACATTTATGCAAGTTGGAAATCAACTAAGTCTTCTTCAAGGAATCTAGCACTCGTGTCACATGTGAGAGTTGTTCTTGCCAATTATTGCTAAATATTAGTATACCATCCAAATATAATATTACAAAGAAATCAATGAAGGGATGTAGCACATCATTCATGAGTCTCATAAATGTTGTAGGTGAATTGCATAATCCAAAAGAAATTGTTAATGACTCATACAAACCTTGTCGTGTTTTGAATGTTGTCTTCCACATGTATTTCACTTTGATCCTCACTTGGTGGTAACCTAATTTGAGGTCCAACTTAGTGAATAATTTGGCTTGCTAGAGTTGATCCAACAAGTCATCAATCCTTGGAAAAGAATATCTATTCTTGATGGTGATCTTATTTAGAGCACAGTAGTCCATGCACATTATCCAATTTCCATCTTTCTTTGGCACCATGATGATGGGTGAACCACATGGTGAGGTACTCATTCTGATGAATACCTTCTCCAAAAACTGTTGCAATTTCTTCTTTACTTCATCTGCTTCAATGATGGACTACCTGTACAACCCAATGTTAGGAAGTGGTGACTCTGAAAACAACTAAATCTCAAGTTCAACCTCTCTCTTGGGTGGCATTCCCTGAGGCTCTTGAAACACTTCCCTGTAGTCTTCAATTAGTTGTTGTAGTTGTTGATGTTTCTTTCCCCTACATCCTTCCAAGGATGCCTTCATCTCCAATTTGTTTCCTTCTCCTTATTGTTTTCCTTCTCTCAGGAACAACAAGACAAACTTCTTTGTACTTCCCATGATTATTCTTCCCTAATGAGAATTGATCAGAGAGAGCTTAGCTTTATCCTTGTGTGCATTTATGGCATAATATTTTATGTCCTAGAATATTCTATACTAGTTCTCTCTCATTATAAAAATGGCATCCATCACATACAAATATGGGCTTCTAAGTATGACTCCACATAAATCCATAGGGACCACATCTGCAAGTAATTCATCAACAAATTTTTGATTGATGGAAAACTTAAATTTGCATATCTTGCTCAGTTTCAATACTACATGTTTCCTTACCCATCCTAGGGGGTATGGATTCATATGATCTTGAGTCTCCAACTCGAGATTATCAACCAATTGTGCATAGATCAAGTTGGATTGTGAACCAGGATCAAACAAGCAATCCACCTTGATTTGTTTCATGAGGATGTTAATGCAAAAAAGTTCAGTCATCACCTTATCCTCCTTGTGTCTGCAACTAACTAATGCTAACTCTTTCTGAATATTATTGTAGTTAATCTTCCCTTCTGGGTCTGAGGTGCTATCCACTCATTCCTCAACATCCACTGATATTAATGATTTCCTCTTCTTCTTTAGTCTGAAAATATTTGAGGTGCTTCTCAGGGTGCAATGTCCAACAATTCTCTTCAGTGTCTCCCTTTTGATCACATCATTTACATTGTTATATGAAAGGTTGTTCTTCTTGTGTTTCTTCCATCATCTTTTTTTTATTCCACTTCTTCTTCTTTTTCCTCTTTCTTTGTTGCTCTAGTGGTTTTACTTGCTTGTGAGTAGTTTGTAGCTTTTGCTTGTCTCCCTCAAGGTATTATGCTTGAATGTTGTCCTCATCAATTGTATTTGATATAAACAACATCATTTGTCTAAACATTTGAGGTGAAAATACCCCCAAATACTTGACTAACATGTATGGACTTTTGAGAGATACTCCCATCTGAGTTTCTCTCTTCTTGAACTCTGTCGTGAACTCCTGCACTGATTGTCCTTGTCTCTTCCTAAAGTAATTCCATATTATTTGTTAGTGTTCCTCATATCCTATTGGATAAAGTTGATATTTGATCATGCCCTTAAACACTTACTAATCAATCACTGATGGCTCATTTCCTATTTCTCTTCTTACTGCATCACTCTCCCACCATGCCAAAGCATGGCCTTCAAGCTTCAACTGAGCAAAAGCAATGTTTTATTTTCCAATTACTTCATGCACATTGAAGTATACTTCCATCTATTGTAGCCATTGGTTAATCCTGATATCATCCACTTCCCCAACATATGGTTCGATGTCCACCTTGGCCTCTACATGAAAAGGTAACTATGTTTTGTTGTAGCTGCACTCTCCCATCTTTGGCTCAGTCTTACACTCTGTCTCTGGCTTAATTTATTCCTTCTTGGGGCCTTCATGCCCATCATCTGTTGATGGTGTTTCCTTGATCTTCGCTACCAATAGTTGTGACATCATTGATGTCAATGTAGCCAAAAGTTTCTCAAATTGATCCAACCTGAGCCTGGGATCTTCTTCTTCTTCATAATGTTCCCTCGACATTCTTGATGCTCTAGTTCGCTCTAACATTGGAAACAATTCTTGCGCACTTATTTTGTAATCACTGCGAGTAATTACCATACAGGTCTCACTGAATTCATTCGAACTTCTTCTTTGATACCATCTTATCTATAAATGGAAGGCTTATATCCCACTGTCTCACCACCATAGAACCATTTTCCGCAACTTAATTTATACTCTCTTTCAATAACTAGAAAGACTTGACCAGTATGGTGTAGTCGAACACATGAAGAGAAAGTTGACTACCAGAAGTTGAATTAGTGAATGGAGTAAGAAGAAATTAATTAGAGTCGAAAAAATGAATTGGGAGAGAGGCAAGTCAAGTCAAAATCCAAGAAATTTGACCAAGTCTTGTTGACCCAAGTCGAGTCGACCAAGGGAGTCAAACCGACTAAAAGAGGCCTCGATCAAAGTGTGGGAGGATTGGGTTGACCATGGAGGATTGTTGGTTGAATGAGGAAGGGAATTCAAATAAGAACAAACCTCATCATAAATGGGTCAACCTCATATTAAATAGTTAAAGGGCAGATTCGACGACCAACCATGAAGGGGAAACTATGGGAAGTTGAATTTATCAACTAGTAGCTAAGGATAAAGTATGTAAGGAGAATTTGATATCCCACGACATGTATAAAATGTTTTAAGGACGTTTTCATAAACCCCCAACACATAAAAACAACCAAGGGTGATTTTGGTGATCCCATGTCAACTAAAAATGTTTTGAAGTCAAATTGGATCTTCCATAGTAGAGAAAAACGTCTTGGCACTTAGTAAATGTTCAAGAAACACTGGATTATGAAGAGTGGTAGTTTTATGACTGATGGGCAAATGAAAACGCCCTAATGAAGTAGATAATGGGTAACATGACTTACATACCAAGTGAAAACACAAAATAGTAGAAAAATTGACTTTGGAAATGAGAGAAAACCTCCAACAACTCTTAAAACGAGCATATCAACTTCTAAAAAAAAATAACAACGGCCTAGAAAGGAGGGTCATCAATTTCCGCTACTAAATGGATGTAAGGGCGTGGATAAAGAGCTATTGGATTGGTTCACTGACCCATAAGGACCAGGTTAATACAAGATGAGATCAAAACATAACTAGAACAAAATTCTCTTTGCTACACTACAAGGAAAAGACCCTCTAGTGGAGGTTTTTGAGGACGCCCCTATAAAAATATCCCAAAAATACATTTATAGCAGATAATACTAGCGAAGGTGAGTGGGAGGAGAATTTAGTGGATGGTGTTACACCGATGCTTTTATAAGTAAATAACACTCCGATGTGTTTTCTACAACAGGCGCATCGATGCCCTGAAAAGTAGCACACCATAGCAGGGTTATTTCAAATAAAGAAAAATATTAGTCGGTGCGCTACAAAAATAAAGATGCACTGGGAAATAATAACACACCGTAATAACATTCTTTTAAAAATCTACGGTGTACAATGTAACACTGAAAGCACCGATGTGCTATTAGTAGAGCGCATCATTATATGGTTAAATAAAAAAAAATTACCCACCAATGTAGGATTGTGTCAAAAAATATATTTTGGTGCACTCCATTGTATCATGCACACCAGTGCTCCAATATGGAGCACCGTGTTAGGGTTAATTTCCAAATTTAGGTGGTGCACTATGTAAAAACAATCACACCGAGGCATCTATTATTATACGACACCGTGTCATTCTTAAACATAAATTTTCGCACTATTGTAGTTTTTCAAAAAATGTAGAGCAATGCACTATCTAGTAGTATATGCACCGGTGTGTACACATGCCCAAAAACACACGCATCATGCTAGGGATATAATTTTTTTTAAATATAACCAGTGTGCTCATTAAACATGTATGGCTTGGTGCGGTTGTGTATCGAGTGCACCAAAATAGGGTTTTATTAAAACAAATTACTCACGGTAAAATTCATTTTTACCATTTTCAGTGCTGTAGAGATCAAAAGAACTTGTGCAACCTTTTCCTATATGAAGCACCCTTCCATCAGTGCTTTCCTTGGTTACATTCCTTTCATCTGTTGCTCGGTGTGTGAATTTCAAATATTTCCAAATGGTGGGAAAAAAAATTTGAGTACGTCACAACCATGCCTCCCCGATGACAACATGTCCAAGTAATTTCCTTGTTTCTTCATAACTTAAGTTTTCACCGTATTAAAATTTAAAATTGAGTGAAATTTTAAGTGTAAAAAGAGAAACAAAAAAAACTGTGTGGTGCATTCGAGGCTCTCATCTCACACAACCTACGGTGTGACCTGTAAATTTACAGGGCACACTATGTACCTTGTTACCTTTCTCAACGGTGCGTTGGTAAACAAAAACACACCGGTGTGTTCGTTTAACGATGCACCAAAGAAAATCATATAACTGATGGAGCAGTGCATCAAAGTACATATAACACATAGGGACAATAAAGTACATGGTGCACCACCCTTATCAGATATATTTTTACGCAGTGCATTGGTAGAAGTGTGCACTGGGGCATTTATTTTTACCAAACTCATCGTCGAGAAATGTAACATTGTGTTGCGGTGCACCTAGGAAAGTTTTTGGTGGCATCGTATGCGGTGCGATAGTAATGACCGGAACTCACCGTAAAAAGTTTTGTACTTGAAAATCTGGAAAATTTTATGTGACGGTGTGTCTACATTAGTTACATGAACCAATGCGTGTAGTGAACATATATGCACCAAATTTTTTTCTATTTTTTAAATAATTGTTTACATGTGTTAATATTTTAGTTTGTTTTTTGGTTTAAGCGGTGTGTATGATAAATGTAACGCACTGGGGCGTAGTGTAGCACCCCGGTGTGGTACCGTTTTCTAACACACCGCATAACACAGTAGAACATATTTTGTTTGTTGTGTTAGCTTACAATGACGCACCGATCATGGTGCTCACAATATATATGTGCACATCGCCGATGGTGCATTACTGACTTTTGGGCGCACCGTTAATGCAATAAACTAATTTTTTTGAAGGAAGTTATTTTTCCGTATTTATAAGTAAATTTACCATTCAGTAGATTTTTTTTATGTTTTATGTATGAGTGGGATAATGTATTTCATATGTTAATCATGCATATATGTGAGAAAAGAGAGCACCAACAACAAAGGGGAGAAAAGGGTGGACTTGTGCAATGTTGTACAAGAATGGGAGGCGAGGGAGAGGGAGATGGATTTTTACCCTCACCCTATTACTATAGTGAATCATGTTCTTTTGAGGGATGTATTCCTCTTTAAGTACTATGAGGAGGATACATCCCTTAAGGGGAACTCCAGTTTGTTGGTTCATCTGATTCATTGATGGGATGTCCATCGACAAGCTTTTCGTGTGGGTCTGGATCAGTGGTACCATTACGAGATGATATTCACCCCTTTCATATCCAAGCGAGCGGAGTATTTTCCCCAGTTAAGAGATGTCCCAGTAAGTGTTTCCGCTGAGAGTAAGTTCATGTAATCTCAACGATATATTGGGGTTGAGGTACTATCCCTAGTTAATTTTCAGGTGTCTGGTGGACAACTGAAAATTGCCTCTTTTGGTGTAGAGGAGGTTAGGTGCCTCTCAGTCTTACTGACTACCATAGTCCATTTCACCAGTGATGGGTAGTGCATTAGCTACCCTCTTTTGTATTATATTGATTCATTGGTATAGTTTCCATGGTGTATCATATGGTATGCCATTTGTTTGCGGCAGTTTTGTATAGCACTCGACAAATGTTGGGCTATGTACATGGGAGGTCGAACTTCCTATTTTCCTTAGAGTTGTTTCGCTTATTTTTTGAGTGGTTTCCAGAGACGAGGATGACTTTTGTCCATCATCCTATTAGGTTGAGGAATCATGTGAGGATGCACATGTGGGGGGAGATGATGCCCAAGAGGGGCCATCTAGAGTTTCCGACTAGGATTGCGCCAGATGCACTAGGGATACTAGGTTGTGCGGTGAATCATATGTTCGTCATGGTGTTGTGTCCTTACACGGGTTTGGATTGGTGAGGATGTTTGAAAATCCTATTCGCAACAGATGAGCCACCAGATGATAGAGGTAATATTGGTGTTTAATTGTTTAAATTAATATAGTTTCATTTTAATGTCTTACTTAATTAGAATAAAATTAATTCTAACACGTTCTTTAACTTGTTTTATTAAATTGTTTAATTAATTAATTGTGTAATTATTGTTCTGTACTATATATATTTTAGATATTGGCACTTTCATTAGGGATGTGCCTCCTCCCCTAGCAGATGATGAGGAGGAGATGATTCTTGAGGCCATGGTGGGTCAGGGTCCTTAGGTGTAGGTACACGATGACATGCGTCGTAGGCCCGATACTAGATTCAGGTTGGAGTTGGACGACTAAATCTCTGCACTTTTGACTAAGGTGGGAGTCTGACCTACCCATATGCGATACATCATGGAAGATACTACGGTCTTGAATATTTGGAGGGAGATGTCATGTGATTTGATGCCTCTTATGTGTCGTATCGTCGGAGTTTCTAGGCTACTAACAACGAGGAGGGCTCCTGATGATAGGCACAAATCTTCTTTCAGTATGGCCCATTCATCCAATACCCCATCAATTGATGAGGGTGGCCATGATCATTCTTCTCCACATCCTTTTCATCCTCCTTCACCTCACCTAGATCATGAGGAGGAAACACATATTCCTCATCCTCCTCTTTCACCTCACCTAGATGAGCATGTCAGACCTATTCCTCATCCTCCTCTTTCACCTCACCTAGATGAGCATGTCGAACCTATTCCCCATCCTCTTCTTTCACATCACCTAGATGATCAGGTGATCCAGATGGATATCAGTGGCCACCCACCTTTTCCAACTAGCTCAAAACAATTTTCTGGCAATTTTGGCAATTTACTATTTTTAGCAGTTTTCACTTCCGGGGCCATTNTCCTATGACATGATTGAGGCCCAAAAATGAATCTCCTCAATGATACCTTTCCAACAGGCTATCATATGCCTAAAATGGATATCGTATGCAAAAGTTACGACCCTGGGAAGTTAATGTACTAACTTACCCAAACGAGCCCCACATGACTTTTGGTGCTTCATCTCCTAGGGTTAGGTTTTTGGATGTCTAGGGTTTTGGTGCATTCTTGTTTATTGTAAGAGGCCTTGAGAGCCTCATTTTAATCATCTTCTTGCGAATGAACACAATCGTCACATCTCTTCTCAGAGATAAGCCACCACCATTCCAGCAAGCTTGCTTCCGCTGCATTTTACAATTTCAGCTTAGTTTATTAATGAATAGAAAACTAGTTATACTATATCTCTGTTATTTTTTGTTAAGAATATGTTAATAATATATATTCATTTCATTCTTCTCATAAAATCTGGATCAGTGGCATCAGAGCAGTCTACTCCTTGTCATCTTAATGCATGTCCCCAACGAGGTCAAAGTACAAAGAGTTGGGTCTTGAGCTTGTTTCTCCTGAGGACAAAATCTCTTGCACGCCCAAGCGACCTCTCATGGTAGGAGAAACTAAAGATGATGGGAAAGGAGATCCTTTCAAACTGTTGATTGAGGAATCCCTCACGCAACAGAGGAACAAGATGATGGATAGTTTCGCGCAAATCCTTCGGTGGCTACCAACAGGCGAGGCATCTTCTTCGAGCGGATGTGCCACCCCCTTCAAGGTACAAATAAACTTCGATGTTCCTATATTTGAAGTTCAGATGATGCAGATTTTGTAGACAAGTGGTTGAATCTGCTAGAAGGGTATTTTTCTATCCATAACTTCTCAAATAGAGAAAAGATTACTTTTGCACTCCTCAAAGCCATCCCCCATGTCAAATATTGGTGGGAAACATTCTGTGAGCAAAAGGAAATAGAGGAAACATCATTATTTACAGTCATAGCCACCTAGGATTCCTTCAGGGATGTTATTAAGGAACAATACTACCCTGTCGAAAGTAATGAAGACTTATATACCAAATGGACCCCACTGTGGCAAGAAAGAGACCAAACAGTGTTAGATTTCACAAATATCTTCCATACCTTGCGCACCAAGCTGGATATCAAAGATTCAGAGTGACATCTGGTGCTCATGTATCATGGTGCTATACATAGATACATCCATAATGAAATGGAATTTCTAGACATCTCATCCTTGGGTGCAGCCTACCGATACGCCATCAAAATCGAGAAAAATCTCAAACAAAAGACGTGACAATTTGGGCTTGGGAACCCCTCACAACAAAATCTAGGAAAGGACGGCCCCAACCCACAGAAAAAAGGACAGAGAAAATATGGACAGTATCAGGATAACCATTCCAAGCCAAAATAAAAGAAGGACACTGGAAAGACAAAGAAAAATACTAGGAAGTGGTGCAACCTCCATAAGAGCCCTTGGCATAAAACTGTTGATTGTCACTCAAAGCAGTCATTGGTGGCCAAAGTGAAAGCCTATGAATCAGATGCAGATTCGAACTCTGAGCCAGAACCAGAAAGCGAAAGACGGGTCATTGACGCAGAACCTAGTGCCACCGTTTCTACCACCAAGCTCTAGCCTGGTGAACCAGACAAGCCAAAAGAAGGAGAGCACCTCTTCCATTCACAAATGTGGGTAAAAGGCACCCTACTGCACTTCATCGTTGATAGTGGTAGACAGAAGAACCTCATCTCTGTAGAGGTCATCAAGCGACTGGCCCTGCCCACAATGCCTCACCCACAACCCTACACCATTGGATGGCTCCGCTAAGAAAGTGATCTCCACATCATCCAATAGTATTGACTGTCATATAGCATCAAGCCCTTCAAAGATGAGGTATTGTGTGATGCTTCTCCTCTCAAATTTTATGATGTTGTTTTGGGCCAACCTTATTTATGGAAACGTCATGTTGTATATGAATCTAGGCCTCGTAGTGTTATTATTACTTTGAACAGTAAATTGTACAAGATACCTGATGCAATCCCACCTAGTGTTATTTCCTTGATCTCTCCTAAGCAATGCAGGAAGATCATCTCTCAGACAGGGAAGTTTTTCTTCTTCATGATTCGCTCTCAGAATAAGAGAAAGATCACATCCACATCCAGGGTCTCTGTGACCGATCTCTCCACACAGTAGAAGCAAGTAGATAAGGTTGTGGAAGAATACTTGGATATCTTCTCCTCACATACTAGGGTACCTCTGCACTGTCAGGTCAAGCACCCCATCAATCTGACCCCCGGTGCACCACTGCCCAATGGGCTAGTATATCATCGCTCTTTGTTAGAGAATGAGGAGATCAAGTGACAAATCCAAGAACTGCTCCACAAAGGGCACATCTGTCCCAGCTCATCACCTTGCGGGAGCCCAATTGTGCTAGTACAAAAGAAATATGGAACCTGGCGACTCTACATTGATTATCGAGCTCTGAATAAAATCACAGTCAGAAACCGGTACCCGATTCCCCGAATCGACAACCTCCTTGATCAACTCACGGGAGATAAATACTTCAGTAAG
>JASDQU010394503.1:0-10876 GCA_032191745.1 Picea mariana | reverse complement strand
GCCATTGAAAACTCATGTGAACTTTGGCATAGAAGATTAGCTCACATCAACTACAAGGCGCTACCATACATATGCAAAGCGGTCACAGGTTTACCAGAACTCAAGGTTGACCATGAAGGCATATGTAATGGATGTGCACAAGGGAAGAACATCAAGAACCCTTTTCCGAAGAGAGACAACAAAGCAGAAGGAGTCCTAGAGCTCTTGCAGCTAAGATGAAGTGGAAGCTGCACCAGATGGACGTAAAGACAGCTTTCCTAAATGGTGTCATCGAAGAGGAAGTGTATATAGAGCAACCTCAAGGATTTGAAGTTGAAGACAGGAAGTCTCATGTTTGCAGGTTGAAGAAAGCATTGTACGGATTGAAGCAAGCTCCTAGAGCTTGGTATGGCCGAATTGATAGCTTTTTGACGAGCTTGGGCTTTACCAAGAGTAAAGCAGATTCTAACCTCTACTTCAAGGTTATGAACGATGAGCAAGTTATATTATTGCTATATGTGGATGATTTTCTTAACTGGAGAAGAAAATCTCATCACTGAATGTAAGAAGAGACTTGCCTCAGAATTTCAAATGAAAGACCTTGGCCTAATGCATTATTTCTTAGGTCTTGAGGTATAGCAGAGTCCAGAGAGGATCTTCCTTAACCAAGGGAAGTATGCAGTCGAAATCTTGAAGAGATTTGACATGTTAGAGTGCAAGCCCATGAATACACCCACGGAAACGAAGTTGAAGTTGTTGGTCGATACTTCGTCAGAATTGATTGATGCCACACTGTACAGACAAATTATTGGATCGTTGATGTACCTGACGAACACTAGACCAGACATTTGTTTTGTCGTGAACACCTTGAGTCAGTTTCTGGTAGAACCCAGACATGTTCACCTAGTGGTGGCAAAACATGTGATGAGGTACCTTAAGGGTACAATAGATTGTGATCTCAGCTATGACGGAGATCATGATTTCACATTGAGTGGATATACTGATGCAGATTGGGCAGGAAGTGTTTCTGACAGAAAAAGCACTTCAGGATGTTGTTTCAATTTGGGATCAGCCATGATCTCGTGGCAGAGTAGGAAGTAATCCAACATTGCTCTCAGCATAGCGGAAGCAGAATACATTGTTGCATGTTCTGCCAGCTGCGAAGCTATATGGCTTCAAAAGTTGTTGACCGGTCTATTTGACCTAAAGATGGAAGCAACCATGATCCTATGTGACAACCATTGCTGCATAAAGATGACAGAGAATCCTGTATTCCATGACAAGTCGAAGCACATAGAGATCCGATATCATTACATCCGTGACATGGTGCAGAGAGGAGCCTTAAAGCTCCAGTACGTTAGCACAGATGAACAGGTTGTTGATGTGTTGACCAAGCCTCTATCTCGTGTAAAGTTTGAGCACTTTAAAGATAAGCTTGGTATAGTCTGAAAGGACATTCCTCGAAAGGGGGAGTAGTTGTTGTGATGAGACATCTCTTGCTTCCAGCTTCAGTGCTGTGATGTAAAGCAAGAAGATGTGATGAGACTAGTACTATGCTTTCGGCTTGACAGCTGTGACGTAAAGCCAGTCTAGTATCTTGCTTCCAACTTGATGGTTGTGATGTAAAGCAAGAAGATGTGATGAGACTAGTATTGTGCTTCCGGCTTGACAGTTGTGATGTAAAGCCAGTCTAGTATCTTCCTTCCAACCTGATGGTTGTGACGTAAAGCAAGACGATGAGATGAGACTAGCACTGAGCTTCCGACTTGACAGCTATGACGTAAAGCCAGTCTAGTATCCTGCTTCCAGCTTGATTGTTGTGACGTAAAGCAGGACGAGTCTCTTGCTTCCAGCTTGACTGTTGTGACATAAAGCAAGACTATGAGATGAGACTAGAACTGTGCTTCTGGCTTGACCGCTGTGACGTAAAGCCAATCTAGTATCCTGCTTCCAGCTTGATTGTTGTGACGTAAAGCAGGACGAGTTTCTTGCTTTCAGCTTGACTGCTATGATGTAAAGCAAGACGAGCACTGTGCTTCCAGCTTGACAGCTGTGACGTAAAGCCAGTCCTGTATTATGATGAGCCAGCCTCGTGCTGTGATGACGATAATGTATTAGTTTTATACTAATACATATTGATGCAGATGATGATTACATTCCTTTGAGAATGACGATGCTGCCGATGAAGAAAACTTCCAATGATTTATAGATAAGCTAGTCAGTTTTCCAAGACGATATTGATGATACTGTCCTCTCACCCACTTGATGTTGTTGATGATGTTGTCCTCTCTCTCGCCTGATGATGTTGAAGAATACCCTTCTTGTTAAGGGGGAGTGTTGAAATAATGTAACTGCAAAGTGTATTCTTATTATTATTTGATATATTATTCATTGGATCAATCCCCATTGTGGATTGATCATGTCGGCTATTGTAAAAGGACCAAATCCCCTTTTGCGGATTGGTCATAATGTAATTGTAATAGGCAAAAGAAGAAGTCGGCCCCAGAATATATTTAAGAGGCCCCAGAATATAATAAAGGTGGTTATAACCACCCAGTTTGAGAAGTCAGCCCTGCCAATGAAGAGACACTTCACACGTGCCAGATTTGTATAAATAAGGAGGCTAGTGCCTCACTTAGACACACACCTCACTTGCTCATTGAGAGACAAGTTCCGGAATTGCAATTGGAGAAGAGAGAGAGAGAGTGGCACATCTTTTGGGAGAGGATCTTCTGTATTAGCTTGAGTTATCTCTTGGCATTGTTTTGGCTATCTATAATAAGGAAGTTTTGTTGGGTTTTCTTCCCCTAGAGGGTTTCCCAGGATAAATGTTGTGTCTCTTGTGATTGTGTATTTCTCAGTGATCTTGTGTTATGCTATTATTATCTATTGAAATGCAAAGAACTATAATAATGGCTTAAACATTAACACCCTTCTGGCTCTACTGACTCTCCCTGGTGATCTGAAGAGTGATCAACTGAACTAGAGGGATTTGTATGGTCATCTTCAAAGCCTTCTGCTCCTTACAATCGATCTCCATATGAGATACTTTGTATCCGCAGAAGTACCCTTCTTGCCAAAAGGTTCTAACTTCGTCCTCTTCTCCTTCATTACATGGATGTGCACAACTCTATGTTTGGATAGTCTGCTCCATGTCTCAGCTAGAGACCATCTAAATTGTTGCCTCCTGCCACTGTCATTACAGCTCCCTCTCGGAACTATTACATGTGACCTTCCCAGAACAAGAAACAAGAACAACAATATCTCCATGGTAACCTCCATGGAATTTACAAGATAACCTGCCTGGAACAAGGTCAACATCCAAGAACATCTCCTAGAGGAGATCAATTTATCTTGTAAACAAGTGCATTATTAATACGAGCATTTACTTAATGGTAGTCGTACCAACAATAATCAAGTGTTACTAAACTAGCAATAGCAATAATAGAATTCTAAAAACTGTTCTTCTAGATACAGCACTTACTTAAACTGCAGCAATATAAAATATCAAACCTAATATGCAAACCTGGAGTTTTGTTGTTCTTGTTGTCCCACTTGAGTTGTCTTCTATAGTTTCCTCGGTCATGTGCTTGGGAGCATTGTTAGGCTCCAATCTACTGATGTAAATTAGAGTGCAAATGATTGTCAATCCGGTGTTTGTAAGACTTAGAGGCACAGCGAAAATATATGGATTTAGAGATAGCTTTTATTCTTTAATGGGAATAAACCAAAACCTATTCTAAGGGCTGAATATGGAAGAGATGCTAAGCTTCTGTTCAGAAGTTCTATTCATAGATCTCATAACAGTAATCAACAATTGTTTTCCTAAAGAGTATCAACAGTAAGCATTCAAGAGATGTTCGAACTAGTTCTAAGACTTATCAAATGCTAGAAGGACAAAACTCTTATTCAAGAGATGCATTCATTGTCTTCTTTCATTCATTAGCAACTATCATCAATTTAAATCAAAAGTACTGAAAGCGTAAATAACTCAAAAAGCATTCATGATTATCTTAATGTTTGAAGGCAAACCACACATTGAATTCTTATTCAAGAAATCATTCACAATATGAGTAAGGCTTTGAAACATTAAGCATATGACTTGGCTATGGAATTCATCTAACTACAGCAAGATATGAATAAAACTCATCTACAGCAAGATCTAATCTAAAACATGTATCAAAGATTACTTGAAAAGAACATAAAGAAAGAGTGTACTAGTTTGGCAAAGGGAGCCCTCCAATGCTTCACTTGTACACTTGAGTTGTCTCAGCTAAGAAAGAGCTCCAGCAGCATTCACATCATCATATCATAGGCATTATCAAGAACAAAACGCAGAACTGATCTCAAGATTGCAAATTCCAAAGTTTCTTCATTCACATTCAGGGTTGTCACACTAGTCTATGCTTTAGAGTATTTATACAAGAGTTTTAAAACTAAAAATGCTAATAAATCTCCTAAATATCATGATCAGATCCATAATATATTTTAGGAAGGTCGAATGCCCCCTTCAGATCCATAATATATGACCAAATCCCACGAAAATCCAAAACTGTCCATGATTTAAGGCTAAAACAGGGTATTTTCTGCTGAAGTGGCCATGTTTGACCAGCGTTGACCAGACACCTGGAAGGCTCAGATCTCGAAGCTGATAGCTCATTATCCATCCTTGTACATCAGGGATCACGACCCAAGTCTTAGATTTCGCCCAGGTGTCCTGCAAGTACACGAACCTAGGAGCAATTACGGGATTTAGTCAAATCTTGTAATTTTTGATAAATTTTCAATTTTAATGCCAAAATTTAGAAAACTCAATTCTTAAGCTAAAGAATGATAAATATACCTTGCATAAGCTGTTTTATGGAAAATATGGAATGAAATGAAGGCAAAATGGATGGATATAGAGGCAAAAGTGTAGTTTATAGAGTAAAATGAAGCATAAAAATGTACTCAACAAGCACCACTGGCTAAAAGACATACTCTTCATCCTTTGACTTCTGCTCTTCAGCATCTGCTGCATGTGCATGGTGCTTCTTCTTTCCCTTTTCATGTTTAAGAGAACATTGTGCGGCATAATGTCCCATCTCCTTGCAGTTGTAGCATTTGATCTTTGACGCATCCTTCTTATAATGTGGTCTCTTAGATTTCTTCAGACTACCTTCTTCCCTTTCTTTCCTTTTCTTCACTTGAGCAGCAAGGGCTTGATTTTCATCATCATTTGTCTTCTCTGACTTAGATATCAATCTAGATTCCTCTTGGGTACAATCTGCCCATAACTTGTTAAACTTGGGCAATTTGCTTCTAGCGCAAATCCATTGAACGAATGGATCCCAAGAGGAAGGAAATCCATTGAGTGTAGTGGTCACAAGTTCAACGTCAACTAGTGGATCTCCAGTGGCTGCTAACTAGTCTTTGATCTGTGAGATCCTCATGAAATAATTGGCGATGATTTCCAACTTGTTCATTGTCATATTTCTGAGTTGATACCTTAGAGTAAGCTTCAGGTCGGTATTCTTACTTTCATAAAGTCTGGTTAGGGCATCAAACATTTCCTTCGGTGTCTTCAGTTCCGATACATTAGGTATCAGATGGTCTTTTATTGAATCTATCAAGATCCTCTTGGCTTTAGCGTCTTCTTATTCTGGTTCTGGAAGCACCTGCTTGACATGATCCAATAACTCATTCTCCTCTAGAATGAGAAGTACCATGTGCTTCCAGGATCTGAAGTTATCTGCTCCACCCAATCTATCCTCAACTCTCATACTGGTTGACATTTTCGTTGGTAGAAACCCTAGATCTGAGAAATTTCAAATTTTTCAGATTTCACCAAATTGCAGAAGGTTGCAGGAGGTGTGCTAAGGTAGGGCGAACTTCCCAGTGAAAGAATTATCCCCAACGACCTTGGGATAGTGCTCAACGAGCTTGACAAAGAGAGCGTGATGCAACGACAAGGTTACTGCAGCGACAAGGTACTGTGGCAAGATCTTCCTTCCAGTGGTCAAATTGTTCTAAAGGTAACCAGCTCCAATCCCAGGTTAGATTTTCTTTATTTACAGAGAAGTAGAGTTACCAGTGTTCTTTTACTTCTTTAACATTATCTTATATATCATGTACTGAGCAATAGCAATAGAAACAAGAGACAAAAGAACACAAGAGATATATCCTTGGAAAACTCTAAATGGGGGAAAAACCCAGCGACCTTCCTTAGATAGATTTCGTTCACAAAGCAAGTCCAATCATGAACCAACAGATAAACCCTAGCACAAAGGCTAGCTCAAAGTACAGCCAGAAATACCACCCCAGTTGTAGCAGCAACAACATATAATGGTAGAGCACCTTTACCAAGTGTAGCACACAAGAGAGAGAGATACCACAAAGACTAAACAAGAATAACATCTGCCACTGCAGCTGCAGGGTCACCTTCCTCAAACTTGTGCCTTCTTTTTGAGTGGATGAGAGAGTGTGAGTGAGTGTGTCCAAATGAGCTAAGGCGTCTCCTATTTATAGTCTTCATGTCCTATTTACTGGGCCGACTTCTCTTCTGGAAAGGTATCACTTCATTGTTCTTTATTCTTCTGGGCTGACTTCTCTTCTGGGGTATTTCCACATTTGTTCAGTGGTTCTCTTGCTTCCAAAATCTTCTTCTTGTTTAAGAAAGGTCTTCTAGGAGGGAAAGTACCTCCCGCAGCTAACAAAACATCAACACTAGGAGCTTGGAAATTTCAGCAAGGGTAATTCTGCAATTGTGGCAATCTGGCCTAGGGTTCTTGGTGATTTTCTATTTATGTTTTCAACCAAGGATGGCTTCTGATTTTCAACCACACGTGTGAGGAGGAGAGAGAAGCAGGGTCGCACGTGAAAAGAAGGTACAGCCGCACATGTGAGAAGGTTGTATGGTTCATATGTGTAAGAGAAACAGTACAGAAAAGCGCCGCACATGTGGTACAGACACGCCACATGTGTGAGGGAAGAAGGGCAGCCGCACATGTGATTTTCTGGGGCAGTTTTAAGGCCACACGTGCGAGATTTTTCTGGGCAGTTTCAGCAGTCCATACCGCTAATGTCAACAACCGTACAACTGATGTCAACAGTCGTACAGCTAACGTCAACAAGCCGTACAGGTAGCAGCTGCAACAGATTTGCAGGTAGAAGATTTTTTCCATTGAGGTTAGGTTTGGTGATTTTTCTACTTTTTTTCAGAGGACAAGGTTGTCCTCAGTTTTGGTGAAATTGTGACAGCTGGGAGGGCTGGTTTTTGTCCTCACAATTTCTTAATTTGATAAGTTACAAAACAGAAATTTTGTGTCTCGTGTGTATTGATGATTCATCTCTGATCTTGATTGTTTACGCTGCTATATTTTTCAGTCAATAATTTCAGTGTAAAATTGTTCAGTGATAACAAGCTAGGGTTTACTGTTTGCTCACTAGGAAGCAATTTTCAGACCTGAAATTAGTCACATAGAATTGCATGTGAAAATTGACAGCCACGAGATCCTATATATATATATATATATATATATATATATATATATATATATATATATATATGTATGTATTGTATTGTAAACAATGAAGATATGATGAATAGAAGATTAGAGGTGCGGCCCTAAACAGGTGTTGGTTTTCCCGGTTTGGGTTTCCAAAGTAAATCTTTGTGTAATGTGTGTGTTCCGTTATATCTTTTCTGTTTTTATTAAGAATCTATTTGCAGTAATTTATTGTACAAGGTTAAAATCTACAATGGTGCTTAATACATCCAGGTTAATATGTATAGCAAGCCATCAATATATGATTGCACCGACAGTAGCCTGGTGCATCTACAGTGCAGATAGATGTGTCACGTTTTTAACACTAATAGCAAGGCCATCAAAAAATTATTGCACCAGGAGAAGCAAGGTGCATCTACAGCGCAGGTAGATGTGTCACATCTGCAACACTAATAAACTAAAATTTAAAATAAAAAAAATCCATAAAAAACACAACCATAATAATAAAAAATTATATAATTGCACCAAGAGGAGTGTGGTTGAGACGTGAAATATGGGTAATACTTATAGATCAAAATGAAAAATTGAAATCTGTAAAAATAAAAATTTTAAAAAGAAATATTTTTAATACTACAAGGTAAAAAATATAAATACAACAAGAATAAAATAATGTTATATATATATATATATATATATAGAGAGAGAGAGAGAGAGAGAGAGAGAAGCTAGGTGCAACATGCAGCCCGCTGCTATGTATGAGATGCAAAATGTAACATAACACTAATGAACCAAACTGAAAAAATTAAGATCCCTAATGAAAAAAACAGACCTTAATAAGAACAAAAAAGAACATGATAATGAAATAAACCAACCTGGAACCATCTTTACCTGGGATCTTTTAAGCATTAAGAGATTTGTCCACTGGTTTATTTTTTATCCCTCTCAAAGCTTAATAGCTCTGGGTTAAGATGGATCTAGGCTGGTTTATTTATAAGCTCTGAAGGTAGCTTCTTCTCTTATAAGCTCTGAATGTACCTTCTTCTCTTGCTGCTGTGGGTTAAGATGGATCTAGACTGATTTATTTATAAGCTCTGAAGGTACCTTCTTTTCTTGCTGCTGTTTGTAATACCAGGCCATCATTGTTTTCTGAGTTTCTTTATCTACGGGCTGGTACAGAGCCAAGTTCTAATGTAAGAATAAGCATACTTGATTGCAACACACACGATATTGACCAAAAACATTACAAGCAAAATAATATTGGTCAATAACATTACTTGACTTCAGGAAAGGCACCAAATATTTCAGTCAAGGGTGGAACAGACAATTCTACAAGCATTTCAAATATCAAAATATAACTTGACAGCAACAGAAGTTTAAGTGGAACACATTTTGCAATATGTTTATAGCTTACAGGCTCACGTAGAGGAGGACCATGACCTCTGGCTCGCAGCTTAGCTATGATCTGACATGAATCCAAAAGTTCCTGATTATATTTCCTTCTACAAACAGGAGACGAAACATGCTCTTCAGAATGTTACCAAAGCAAGCAGATTTTATACCTTTGTTTTTTCATTCTTTCCAGCATGATCACATAACTTCTTGTTACGCATAAGCTCCTTGCCTGCCCACCACAGCTGAGCTGTATCTGGATCAAAAGTCTCCTCACCTAGCAAATTGCACAAATCGTCCAGTAATTACTCAAGACAAACATTCAAATCAATATATAATATCTTCTTTGTGGCCAAACTTTAAATGAGAGCCATTGTAGAATAGCCAGGGACAATAATAACTTGAGAGTAGGTATATAAACCCCTTTGCAGGAAACTCCATCGAACTAATTCCATGAAGAACAGTGATTGCTCATAAAAATAGCCTAACAACAACTCAATGATACCTGTGCATTTCTCACATTGTTTCTACCAAAACTTTGTTATAACTTATGCATAAATGGCAGAACTGAGAAACAACCTCTAAGCAGACAAACATTCCTTCAACAGTGCAACGAATAAAATATTACATAGTGGGCAATAGGATTAAAAGAAAGGCACTTCTCTAGTTGTATAAGTTTTGCTAGAACATTATGTCAACATGTTCACTCTTGGTAAAGCGACAACTTAGACATATATCAAGCAAACATAAGATGGTAAATGTAATTGTTACCCATTAACCAAGCAAATGCCACTCTCATGTTTATTCATACAGGTTCTTATGACCATTGTTTTATACTACTTTATTTGGAAGCCTTGCCTGGTTGGTATAAGTCTATCAGATGAATTGCCTGGAAGAAAGCTCCTTTTTCTGGTTAAACAAGCTTTATGCGGATGGAAGACATGAATCAGATCTTACCTTTAAATGTGCCAGACAGCAGTTGTTGTACAGGATCATAATTTGGCAACCCCATAGGGTAACAGATGACCACTGCCCCTTTAATGTTTAGAATATGATCCTCTAATATGTCCAGTTCAAGTGGGATCTTCTGGAGAACCTGGTTCTGCAAGACAGTATGCAAAGTTCAGGAAAATTGACAGTCAATCAAATAAATTTGTGATGGAATACAAGAAACAAAGATAATCAGATGGAGGAATCCAATGTACCCCTATGGCATACAATAAAAATGAAATCCCAAGTCAAGACTTCAAAAGCAAGAACATATAGAAAGGAAACTGTCAAATAGTTTGTTCGCGAAAAATAATTTGTAGAACTGTGAACGATTGGTGTCTCTCTTTGCAGGAGCAAGGAAAATTAACTATTTAAAGAATCAAAATTATATGGATCATGTACAAGAGATGATACTATACCATTCTTTGATTGAGAAGTAACTCTTATCGTCCTGTTCCTCATATATAAGGTTACATAATATACAGTGTATTAAAAATCGGTTGACTCGGACTCGGACTCAGCCGAGTTGACCAAGCCAACCCCAAACCAGTCCAACTCAGCCGTTCTATTGACTCAGCAGGCAGGTTTGGTACCAAACCGGTCAACTTGGGCGAGTCAAAAGGGTTTGACCAAAAACACTGGCAATTAATGGTAATATTAAATTTTTATTCAACTTTTACTTAAATTTTTAACATTACCATTAATTGTTTCAGTATGTTTGAGAGTGGTCCCAACCTCATCGGACTTCATATGGAGAAAGTAGAATTTCATATCCTATTCAAAATCCAGCAGAGTTAACAATTTTCAGTATCGGTACGATTGCAAATTTTTCATTCGATTCTATCACGTATGAGGGTATTGTTGAAATAATGTAACTGCGAAGAGCATTCTTATTATTTTGTTATTGGATTAAATCCCCATTGTGGATTAATCATGTCATTATTATTATTTTTATTATTAGGTTAATCCCCATTGAGGATTAACTAAGTCGGTAATTGTATAAGGACCAAATCCCCTTTTGCGGATTGGTC
>JASDQU010394499.1:0-10854 GCA_032191745.1 Picea mariana | reverse complement strand
CACGAGCTCCATATTGAGTACGCAAACTCTTTCATCTTGGATAGAAGCTTTACCAAAATGTTTGCTTTTCTGCTCATCTGTGGAGATATGTATTGGAGAACCACTTTCTCCTTTCTGGACTTCATCATAGATAATGTAATGCTTGATTTCAAATGTACTTTAGTTTGGAACACTAATTTCCTGTGAAGGCTTCATGTAGCTCTGAACAATAGAGTATATCATTGTTGGAAAACTAGAACATATCCATGTGGCACTTCTTCTGTCATCATGAGATCTCTATTGAGTAATCATCTTGATACAATATCTCTGTTATAGAAAATCTTCACCACGCTTCTGCTGTGCACTAGAGGTTCTCCACCAAGTTGTATTTTTTTCATCTGCATACAAGGGTCTCTTTCTGGTATGCCTCAAAGTCTTGAGGTTGCTCTTCACATGCTCTTTATTCAATTTCTCCGGGGAACATTATTTTCATTCATCTGATGTAGAACTCCAACTCATGGATGTTGACTCATGTAAAGATATGTTTGTTTTACCGAAACGAGTAATCATCATAGTCTTCTCCCTCCATCTGGGAGAACCTCTAGTTCTGGATCTTGCAATGCTTTCATTCATAAGTCTTCCATACACTCTTCTTCATCACAACTTTCAGTTCCTCTGCTTGATTTATTTTAGTGAGTTCATGTCAGGCTGGTAATATTGTGATATAATGAATGGTTGTTCTGGCTTCTCTTGTTTCTTGGAATCTTCATGTTCTTCCTCATGTTTTTCCTTTAGTTCTTGGGTCCATGAAGTTTATAGATTCCATGCCCTAAAGATTTCACTTCTTTATTTCATCATAGGATCACGGATCTGGATGGACAACCAGGGATACTTTAAGGCTTTTCTTCGAAGAGGTCTTCTTCTGCGGTTGAACTGAACACGTATTGTCTTTCATGGTTGCTACCATACTTCATCAGTTTTAATGCATCATAGGATTAGCTCCCTCTTGATCCTTGCTGCATGTATGAGTGCATATAATCGGCTCCCTCCGTCTAACAGAGTCCATGCTTCCATCTGCATCCTTATTGTCTTCTGCAATATATAATTGGCTCTCTCTGTCTAACAGAGTCCACGCTTCCATATTCTATAAAATGTTATAAGTCTTTCTCTGACTTCTTTCTGTCTTTGCTTCTTCTAAGTCTCTTCATGATTGATTCGGTGTATTTCATCCTTTCATGTATATTATCTAATGATATCAATCCTTATCTTGTTGTTCGTCCATAGGTATAGTTCTTCTTGGAATACATTATCTTCCAGGAGATAGATATACAAGATATGTATAGAGACGATGCAAACAAGATATGTGCAAGAAATAAGAAGAGTATTGTTACCTTTAGAAGAAGAAGTCTCTTTCATCCTGCTTAGTCTTCTTTGTGGGTTCCTTTTCTTCGGCAACTGATGCTTCGTGTTTCTCCTTCCTTTTCCTTAGCTCGGGACAATGATTCTTGTAGTGACCATAATTTTGATAGTTGAAGCATTGTATTTCTAAAATGTCTTTCTCTTGATTTGGCTTCCTCCTTGAGCCAAACTTCCTTTTGTTCCTCAAGTTCTTGAATCTTGTTGTGAAGGCTTGATCATTGTACTTCTTTTGGGGTTTCTCTTTTTCACTAATCCTTGATTCTTCTTGAGCACAACAAGTCCAAAGTTCTTCAAATGTCGAATACTCCTTTCTTGTGTTCATGCTTGCGGCAAATGCATCCCACATCTTGGGAAGACCATTGAGTACTATGTTTACCATTTCCTTCTCTAAAATGATCTCTTCAATATCTTGTAGTTGGTCTCTTAACTGAGAGATTCTCACAAAGTATGATGTTATGTTGTCATCATCATTCATCTTCATGTCACGAAGCTCATTCTTCAGACTCATGACTTGTCCAATGTTTCTGACTGAGAAGAGATTTGTTAGGGCATCGTACATCTTCTTCGATGAGTCAAGATGAGAGATGTAGGGTATCAAGTGGTCTTTTACAGAGTCCACTATGATACTCATGGCATTGATGTCACCGTCTTTGAACTTCTCCATAACTACAACGTTATGTGGTTCCTTCTCTTTTCCTTCTTCAAACACTGGTTCCACCATCTTTCCTTTCATGATATTCAACACTTTATTCTTGGCAAGGATGAGTTCGATCCTTGTCTTCCACACTCTAAAGTTAGAATCTCCATTTAACTTGTTCTCTGACTTCATAGAGTAAGTCATGGTTGCTTTGAATTGGTCAACCCTAGATTTGACCAGAAACTCAAACTTGATGTCTTGGCTTGCTAAGAGTATCAGGAGATGCGCTAGGCTAGGGCACACTGATCTATCCGGAGATTAGGTCAATCCCTTCACTTAAGGTGCCTCAACAATATGATTAGGATTTCTGCAACTGCACTTGCTAGTAACCCTAGCGACAGTACTATGGTGACTGCTCCTGCTAGAAACCCTAGCGACAGTTCTTCAACAAGCTTAATATCCTTACGTCTATGTTTCCTTCCAGCTGTTAGACAGAATGAAGGAGGTGTGGGCCCATAACCTGTTAAAATATAATGGATGTGCTCATTTTACCATTGAAAATATCTGTATTGTCACCCAACCATAGGCCGAAGCCACACTCCGAGCACCTTAACCTTGACAGAGAATCACTCTGGAAGCAAACCCTAGGCTAGATATCCAAACAAAGGGTAGTGCACCTTTCCCCAAGGATAGCGCACCAACAAGAGCTTATCAGATAGTCCAAATCCTAGCCAAGAGATATTCCAAGCCTAAACATAACTGCTAGCTGCAGCAGCTGCACCGACAGCTCTCCTCAAACTTGCACACAAAACTGGGCACTGCAGTGCGCACAAGTGCTGCTCTGCAATTCTGAGACTGCCTACCAGAATGAGAACTGGCCTCCTATATTTATACTAATTATGGCTAACTACCTGGGCCGACTTCTCATTCTGGGTATCTGTCTGTTCAGTATATATTATTATTTATGGCTGACTTCTTCTCTTGGAGGCTAATAACCTAATATAAATTATCTTCTTGAGCCGACAAGTCTTCTAGGGTTATTAGCCAACTCATTAGGGTTTCTTCTTGCTTCCTGGAGTATTCTATCCTCGTCAGGTTTACACATGGAAGTAAATACCTCTCGCAGCTACCATAATATCAACACTTTGTACATTTCTTTCATTAATAGAACTCATGTATTGTTGTATTTCTCTATTTCTGGCAATATTTATGTGTATTTCATTGTAATATCTCTTCTTTCTTTTCGTTCCAAAAATAATCTGGATCAGTGGTATAAGAGCGAGCTTATCTTCATCGTTTTTCAGTGCATTTCCCCGACGAGGTCTGAGTATAGCACATTGGGTCTAGAGCTTGTCTCTCTTGAGGACAATCACTCTCGCATGCCCAAGAAACCCTCCATGATGGAAGAAAATAAAATTGGTGGAGCAGAAGATTTTATTAACCTTTTGCTTGAGCAAGCTCTCGCATGACAAAGGGACGAAATGATGGAGAATTTTTCCCATATCATTCAATGCCTTCTGATAGCAATGAGAGCATATTCATCAAACAACCACTTTGAAGGAACTTCTCCTTTAAAGGTACAAGTTAACTTTGATATTCCCGTATTTGATGGCTAGATAGATGCAGATGCCCTTGAAAAATGGTTAAATCTACTAGAAGGTTGTTTCTTTGTTCACAATTTTTTCAACAGAGCAAAGCATACCTAAGCCAAATAGGTCTCACAAAAACACAAATGGCATCTAAGACAAGATACAAAACTCACACAAAAATTCCAACTAACATTCTCTCATTTTCCTCATCCTGCATAACCCAAGGAAGTCTACCCCCTTCTCTGCACCACAATCCATCAAGTTGTGTCACTTTCCTTCCAGGGCTCAGGAACAGGTTGGCCAGGACGTCTCAGAGATATGGATCTAGGAACTCCAACTGTAATAATGGATTCTCCAGGCACCCTGCAAGCCTCACACATTGGGAAATCCTACCCACCCAATTCCCCCTCCAGGGCTCTAGCCTTCCCTAATGGATTCTCCAGGCACCCTGCAAGCCTCACACATTGGGAAATCCTACCCACCCAATTCCCCCTCCAGGGCTCTAGCCTTCCCTAAGGAAACCCAAGGAGAATTTGCAACATAATCCCACGTAGGATTCACAAGGTTCACAAGAAACATGGTTACAATGGCTTCCCTAAGCTCACACCCAACATACCCAAACCAAAATAGAAAAGAACAATGATCAAAATGATTGGAATGAATGGATTTCTCACTAATCCCAAACTTTATATATGCATGCTTCCATTTTTACAAGTGGCAGTCAAAGAACCACTCTCCCACCACTCAGGAACTCATCCCATCACTTAGGAAATTAGGATAAAATCATGACATAATATTTAGGATTAATTTAATATATTTGGCTTATCCCCTTTCCTTAATCCCTTATCCCCCTTCCCCTCTCATGGAATCCTAGCCTCCCACACTCTTTTATCTAACTTGGTATGAAAATGTGATGCATTTTATTGATATATATGAGTGTTATTACAATGCACAATTCTAGGCTCACTGACCTTTTAGCATACAACTCTCCAACCTAATATCACACATGGAATCTAGCCCAAAACATAAGTAAACATGCACTCCAACCCAAAAAAAACATATTGGCTCACCATTCTATATAAAACAAATGTACATATACATTTACAAATGGGGTCAAACTAGGGGTATTGCATTCCCCTTGTTAGCATCGTCATTTTTTTCAGTTAGAGTCGGCCTTAGTCAAGTCAGAGTTTGTGTGTCAAAGCATGTGAGGTCAGGTACCGAAGAGTGAATGGGTCGAAGTCAGCAAGTGGTCGGTTGGCCCTTGGAGTCGGGAAGGGATGTCAGAACCAAAACATGTGTAAGGGGTAAAGGTCTTTTCCCAAAGATTCGGGTTCTATCAGAAGAGAAGGTCTTACATGCCTAAAGTAAAGGCAAGTGGTTAAATAGAAGTCGCTTTGGCGCACGAAGTGACCATCATCAGCTCATTATGAAGCCAAAGAGAATGAAAAGTCACGGCGCTCGTATCACATATGCCCTACAGCTCTTGTCAGTTGTACTTCACACACTCCGAAGTGTATCCGTCGTGTGGATGCACTGCAAAAATCTCCAAGCTCACTCTGAAACATCCAGTCGCCATGAATTTAGTGTCCCCTGGCATGTTTCCATATCTCACCCGCCCGATTATAAATTCTAAGCGCTCTACATACATTTTGGTCATCACTCAAGTTTACGCTTCACCTGTAATTCTTTTCGCAAGCCCAGGTCAATTGAGATTATCGCCTTTGGTCCGCAAAAAATCCATCGCACGCAGAACCGATACGCGTTTCACCATGAAGACATCCCAGAGCATAAGAAAAGGTGCGCGAAGTGGCAGGAATGTTGGGCCCGAGCCTCAAATCTTGACATTGGTCAACGAAGTTTTGGAGGTTAGGGCGTCTTTTGAGCAGGTCGGATGCATGGCCTTTTGTAGAAAAATCCAAGGCTTCAACATGAAACTAGCGTAGAAGTTCGCACTCAGGTTCGACGGGTCCTGCGCGATAATTGTAGGAGTCGCTTTCCAAGTGACAAAGGAAACTGTGTCGGCCACAACAAAGATCCCTTCACACGATGAAAGGTGGTTTAAAGGCGTGCCTTTGGACACGCAGTGTTACGAAGACTTCATCAAGCGAAACTGCTTAGGTGGGAAGGTCGAAACGAGCATTCCAAGTAGATATTTGCAGGGGCCCTTTCAGAAAATCATGGAGGTGATTAAGAAATATTTCACCTGTGAAGGAAGGTTTGACAGAATATATCTACATCACATTAGATTGTTGATGCACTTCACAGGGAGGAGACCGTTAAATCTACCTTTTTTCTTACACCAAAGTCTTCAAGAAATGGTGCACAACGCCTAAGCTGAAACATATCAGCCGAAGAGGAAAATATCACACGTTGCACTAATTAAATTGTTGCTAGTGGAGGAGTTAAGGCCACTGGGAAATAACTAGGATTTGTTTCTACTTGCAGCAAACATCCCCAAGGATCCAAAACAAGATTTCCCTCTATCCGCGGAAAGGGTAACACCGCGTCGCGCAGAGGCTAAGTAGGAAGGGTTGTGGAGGAAGGAAGGATGTTGGAAGCCATGTCTTCCCAACAACAAATACCCTGGAGAAAGGGCATGCCAAGGAAAAACAAGGAGGCCGAAGAGACCCGAGTCCCGAGCAAGCCGCATGCAAATTCAGTTGTCGAAGAGTTACTCATGCGTGTTATTCGGCTTGAGCCCATCAAAGGCACAAGTCGAGAAAGCTGGGGTAGAAGGAGGAGGACAGACATCGAAAGTGTAGATGTTTGTGAGCCGTCGCAACAGCTGAAGCAAGCGCATATCGCTATTGCTGAGCTATACCAGGAAAATAGAGAGTTGAGACAACAGTTAGTAGCGAAGATCCTTGAAGTATCAACATCACAAGGTCGCGAGGGAAACACGACTTGGCTAAAGAGGCAGCTCAGGGAAGCGCAGGATACGATCATACAGCTGCGCAAAACACAGAGGGTGTAACATCCTTGCTATAATCCTCAATTTAATTAATGTTGAATGTAGATATAACGTGTAGCTACGACCAAGTGATGTATATGTAAATTGTATTTCTAAGTTGTAATAATAAAATGTGATGCCAGCTGTTGGGGGATATGGAGAAAGATGGGAGGTTGATTAATGCACAAGAGATGAGAGGGTCTAAGTGAATGTCTAATATGGGTCCAAGGGGGGGATTATCCATGTCTTTTAACTCAACCCACTTCTTAAAAATTATTGTTGGTATATGGGCCTTCTATTTTGTTGTTGAGTGTTCCCAATGTCAATCGTTGAATGCATATAAGAGGGTGGGTGTGAGAGGTCACATCCCATAGTTATTGGAAGCATGGGCGCTGAGTACAATCAACTTGGGGAGGTGTGTAAGTCAAGCAAGCAAGAAAAGATAGGAAATTTTGTATGGGCAGTTACAATAGTTTTGGACAATGAATTTTTTGGCATGAACAACAAGAAGAGAGCATAAATGAAGAGTTTGGAGCTGGAGCAACCGTGGAGAGTGAATTCTGGAGCATATTTGGAGAAAAAGACTGAAGATTCAGGTTGTTAGTCATGAAGAGTGAACTCATGTGTTAGTTTCATTGTAACAACAAGTGATTGTTGTTGTTTTTCTTGGTAGTTTTCCTACATTGATCTCCATGGAGTTTCCCAAGAGAGATATTCCTCGTTACCTATGCTAGAGAGACCTTGATAAATGAATGGTACGCCCAATGGATTGAGAGAAGTGAAGGGGTACATTCCTTGGGTTGGGCAGGTCGAGAGGAAGAGAGCTAGTGGAAAATCAGGATAGTTGTAGGAGAATACTAGTGGGTTGTGAGATTTTCTAAGTTGTGAGTGGACAATGAGAGACCACCCTCTTTGTGGATTGCTAGCCCCAGCTTAGGGGTGACTTGTTGTTGATATTTGGAACAACAAGTCTATGTTTGGGTGGAATGTTCATCCCAAGCAGCTGGTTGCACAACCATTTTTAAAACATAAGTGTTTTATATTGTTTCTATGTTGTATTATGAGTTTAATTGTTGTGTATTAACTCTATGTCTAATAATAGTTTATATGTTGTTGTATTTGAGTTTATTAGCTGCATTTTATGTTTATTTTAGAATGTTGTAGATGCATCTAGTTCATGGTATAAACAAATGGTTAAAAAGATATGTTTTCCTATAGTTGGTAAGCTACAAGATTAGTTAGCAGAAAATTTTAATTTTTATGAGTATTTTCGCACATAATGGACCTCAGTTGGGCCGAAGAACTTCACATTATGGAATCAGAGCTTTTGGTTTAAACACTGGTCTTGCATGGGCCAAGAACCAATGCAAATTTGGGAAAATTTGTTGTTACAAATTTTGTTCTCTGACGAATTTGGGGAAAACAGAGAAAATTCGTGAGCAATTTCAAGTTTTAAATGCCTCGAAGTTGTCGAAGAGATGATATAGGGCTTGAATCTATAGGTTGTGGAGCTAAATTCGACCTAGAAGGCTGAAAAATTCATGTTCTAATGGTGGTCGAAGGAGCTAGGAGATTTTGATCAATTGACAACTAAGATCGTAATTGATTTTGAGATCAACAACCTGGATTCAACATGAGTTGATTTAGAATTTATAAGTTTTTTGGAGTTTTGCAAAAAGAAAAGAATCAATGGGTAGGATCTATTTTCAGCATTTTGCAAAAGAAGTAGATCAACATCTAGGATTCAATTTCGCAAATCAGCGAAATTAAAGAATCAACGGTCAAGATTCATTTTTGGGGGTTTGGAAAATAGATCATATCGATGATCAAGGTTCATCTACAGAGTTGCGAAAAGTTTAGAAAATCAACGGTTAAGATCATTTTGAAAGGGGCATCGATGGCCCAGATTCATCTGGGTTTTTCTTGAAAATTTCTAAGTATTGGAGTTTTCCAAAAGAATTCGTTGATGGTTGATGGTCAGATCGACGAGATTGAAAAGAAATTTTATTTTGTCAATAGAAATCATCCATCGCCAATGATCGGATCGATGAGTTTGACAAATAGTTTGGTTCAGCCAAAATAAATCTCTAAGTGTCGATGGTCGATGATCGAGGGTCAGCAGATTTAGCGATGTGTTCAATTCATCCAAGAGAAATGATCGATCACCGATAAAATGAGAGGGGAGAATGGTCTTGCCATGTCAACATCTACATGTCATGCCACATCATCTAGAGTGCCATGTTAGTGTCCATGTTTCATGCCACATCATCATGTACATGTTGTGCCATGTCAACATAGTTTCCACATCAACTAAGATATGGTTGATGGTCAATGATCGGGGTTTGGCGAATTTTGTGAGAAAGTGGTTGTCAAGGAAACTCATTGATGGTTGATGGCCAATGATTGAAGTTCAATGATATTTGTGAGCAATCTTGGTTTTCCAAGAGAAATGGTCGATGATCAAGGTTCGGAGAGATTCACGAGCACATTTGGTTTACCAAAAGAAATCTTCGATCGTCGATCATCGTTGTAGTGTTGGAAATTAGCATTCCATATTACTTCTAGTCAGAGATCGATGATGGATATTCATCTGTGGGCCTCAGGAAGGTTTATCGTATCAACGACTGATATTTCACCCAATTTGAGATCGATGAATCAGATTTAAAGGTTGTCATAAAAGTAAAACAGACTATTTCTCTATGAAATTTTCATATTTTCGAAGTTTTTAAACTTGCGGGGATATTTTGTGTCCCTAAACATCATTTTTAGGCAATCAAAATCCGTGAACTATTCTAGGCACAAAAAATAGCTCGTATGAGAAAGTTACAATTGAAACAGTTAAGGTAAAATTTTGGCACCAATTTACTTCCATAGGGCATAACTCCTTGCTCAGAAGTATGTTTGAGGCACATGAGCATTGAATGGAAAGATTATGAACCATAGAAGACGACCATGGAGCCATATTTGAAATCTAAGTATGTAAAAATGTGCAGGAAGAGAAAGAAGACACATGTAGCATACGGGGATGCAATGAGAAAAACAAACTTCTTTGGATCATAAATTTCAACTTGGAGCTCAAAATTGAGAAAACAAATGGTTACTGGAAATGTCTTGAGGACAATACTCAAGAGTGAAAATTAATAAAGTAAATTCTACAATAGTAAGTGAGTGAAAATTGCAACTTATGAATGTTGTAACTTTTTGTTCAGAACTCAGAATGAGGCATGAATACAACCGATGGTGTAATACCCCAAATTTTACTCTTGGAATTTTTTTTAATTAAATGCTTAAATACTTTGCATGGATGATTTATAACTCTGCCATATTGACACCATACCACGATGCTGTAAATATTGTACATATTTTTGTTTTTCAGTTAATAAAGAAAAAGAAGACCAAGATCGATTGATCTTGAGTACCTATAGAGGATATGATACCAAAAGAGTGGAAAGGTGAGGGGGTCTAATGGGGGTTTTATGCCTAAATCATCTACCCTGTGCTATCTTGAATTCTCACCCAATTTCAATTTTGAATTTCAAAATAAAAAATGATTTAAGAGGAGTGGAGGAAACACATTTCTCAATCCAATCCACAACTCCTACATTTTACTAAACTATCTCCCCTACATTCTTGGATCTATGAAGAGAAGTTGTGTTTGAATTCTCTAGCCATTAGACATGAGGGAAATTTGAATGGGGTGAGGAGTGTTGTTAGAAAAAACGGTGGAGAATAGTTTTGAGAGGTTAGACATTGGAGGAAGAGAGCCAAACCCATCATAGACCAACCTGTTGAAATAATGTTACTGCAAAGAGTATTCTAATTATTATTGATGTATTATTCATTAGATCAATCCCCTTTTGCAGATTGATCATGTCGGCTATTGTAAATGACCCAATCCCCTTTTGTGGATTGGTCAAAACATAATTGTAATAGGAAGAATAAGAAGTCATCCCCAAAATATATATTAAAGGTGGTTATAACCACCCAGAAGAAGAAGTCACCCCTGCCAGTGAAAAGACACCACCACACGTGCTAGAATTGTATAAATAAGGAGGCTAGCGCCTCATTTAGACACGCACTCACTTGTTCATCAAGAAGCAAATTCGAAGCTGCAGTTGGAGAAGGAAGAAGAGAGAGAGAGGCACATTCTTGGGAGAGGACTTTATGTATTTGTTTGATTTATCTCTTAGCATTGTATTGGCTATCTATATTAAGGAATTTTTGCTGGGTTTTCTCCCCCATGAGGGTTTCCCAGGATAAATGATGTGTCTCTTGTG
>JASDQU010394495.1:0-10776 GCA_032191745.1 Picea mariana | reverse complement strand
ATGTTAACAAAGGGAGTAACCAAAGAGAAACTGAGTTCCTGCTCAGTTTCAGTTGGTCTTCAAGAATGAAGATGAAGATGAGAAATTTTCCAGGTCCAAGAAGGTTCAGAGTCCAGCATATACAGAAGTGGTGGAGTTGTTGAGATTAGTCTCCAAGTGGAAGATTGTTGGTTGTGGAGCCTGATTATCTTCCTAATTCAGAGGTCCTTGCTTTTAGCCATGTTTATAACCCATGAAGTATTTACACCCCAGAAGTATGTACACTCTTCCACGCAGGGGAGTGCAGAGGGGGGGTACCCCTCTGCGAGGTCCGAGGGGGCTATCCCCCCGGCTAGGGGGTCTGGGGGCAAGCGGTCCCCCAGCGGTGGTTCAGGGACAGCGTCCCCCAAAGGAAAAATTGCCTTGTAAAAGTATATTGTAATTTCATTGTAAATCTAGACCATTCATTGTAAGGTGGCAGATCTAACGATAGAGATTATGTTAGGGTTTTTGCCCTAGAAGGCAACCCTCTTTTATAAGGGAAATGTATTGCGACTATGGTTGATGGCGAATATTGTATTCTGAGATAGGAGACTTTGAGAGAAAGAAGAGGAAGTTACAGCGGGTTTGTTGTAGGTTGTATCCCTTCATATGCTGGATAATAATAAAGGAAGGATCTGGCAATTTCTCTGGTGGGCGTAGCCCACACTGGGTGAACCACATAAATCTATGTCTCTATTGTATTGTGTATCTTCTGTGTTTTGTTTCTGCATTTGTTTTATTTTATTGCTCCACGGTCCTATTTTTCTAACATTGAATGTGTTAGGTCTTGTTGAATACTGCATTGCTCTATAATTGGGGTTTATCTGCGCTGTGAATAAGGGTTAAAGGCTAATGAATGATGAATTGCTAAGTGCTCTGTACGTATTTTGATCACATATCTGTGTCCTAGCTAGGTTGTAGACACTTGAGTCATACAACCCCCCTACCTCTACCTCGGGTGAGACTTCATCTGCTTCATAGATGTTGTCGAAAGGGTCGTTATTTAGGGTTTTGTTGGTGCGTTGTTGAAGCATTGAACCTCAAGTCTGCCCCTGGGCCAAAAAATGGTTCCATTGTCGGGATGTGAAACTGTGATTGTTGGGAACTGAAGAAAAAGAGAAAGCTCTGTGCGTAGATCTGTCGTTGCAGAGCACAATAGTCTACTTGACTTGTGAAGCTTTGTGCTAAGAAAGGAACATGATATGATAAAAAAAGGTAAGATCTTTAAGCTTTGTGCTCTGATGAAGGTAAGACAAGTGGAAATTTTTGTTCTGAAAGTATGGATCTAGGTATGTTTGATAAATTTTGTCCTAATCTGAAAACTAGGGCATAGATAGAAGAAAGAAGATATGATATGAATAGATCTGATAGAAATAGTGAAAGGTATGTTATTCCTATGCATAGAAAGAATGTTTGGACTAACAAATGGATGCAGGACCCTAGAAATATTTTTTTGTAGGTTAGTTACTTTGATCCTAGTGCGTAGTACAAAAAAGGTTGGGGATCATTTAAGAAAAAGAGAGGATTAACTATGTGTTATAGTTGCAGAAGACCGAGACATCTTGCTAAAGAATATCCTGATAGAAACCCTAGTTATCTTTGTTGTAAACCTGTGGATCATGAAGTTCTGGATTGCCCTAGAATGATTGCTAAAGTTGAGAAGTTGAATATGAGACAAGAAAACCACGAGAAAGGCCAAGAGACTAAGACTGTGATAGAATCCCAAAAAGAATCATAGACTGTATTATTGCAGATGAAAAAAACCCTGAATGATCACAAAGACACCAATCTATCAGAGATCTTAAAAGAGAAAGAGTGAAGAGAAACAAGAATAGGAGACTTCAACATAGACTGTGTTATGGATGAAGAAACATAGGTGAATATCATGATAGAAAGAACTTGGGAAATTTTGGGAAAGCCTGCTATGATTCCTTTATTGGGAAGAATAGGATTATTTAGAGGAAAGATGATAACCCTATGTGGAAGACTTACCCAGATATCTATAAGTAATCATGGAATTTCGACAGAGGAATAATTTGAGGTCATTAAATTTGTTGAGAACAACACCCCATTTGTTATTTTGCTAGGAAAAACCCGGATTGAGAAAGATCAGATACGAAGGGAACAAGAAGATAAAGATCTAGAACAGAAAAAACAAGAACTAAGAGATTTCATGGCTAGGAGAATAGCGCACTTACTGAAAGAACAAGAAGACCATTCAAAGCTACTGAGTACCAGATATCTGGACGTCGAAGTTGAAAGAACACAGGAAGACTTGAAACACCTATCTATACAAGAGAATAGAGCACCTACTCCAGAAAAAGAAGAAGTATTATCTCATCAACGCGAAGTTACTATGTTGAGTACAGATAAGAACAAGAATGGAAAGAGAATACAGAGACAGAGATCATAGGAAAGAAGGCTAGAAATCTCAGCAAGAAGAAAGCAAATCTAGAAAAATTGCAAGAGGTACCAAAAAGGACTTCAAAGAAGGGAGATTTATAGAATTTGAACTTCGCCAAAATATCAGAACAACATCGATTGACACTTCACCATGGCAGAGCAATATAACCATTGGAGGTGTCCCGACCGTTAGCCGAACGCTCCAGAATGGCTAGAAACACAACTATGGCCGAAAAGCTCGCCATTGAATCATTGGGACCACGCCCTAACAGATGGAATAGAATTTATGAAGGCCTTCTTGTCCGTTGAAGGAATCAGTTACGTCGTTGTCTATTTATCCTGTCGACTATTGCACTGAGAACACTTTTACGAATTGTATCCAAGCCTACAGAGAATTCATTGTTATCACGATGTGCCTACCAAGACTTCACCACCCGTGTTGTTACATTGAGTATTTGATAACCGAGATGAGATACCTGATTGCGAGCGTGCATGTCAGAAGACCTCAATGCAGTAGAAAAGTTTGTCAAAGAAATTCTAATCAACCTCATGACTGAGAACGTGATGTCCGTAGGAGTTCAAGCCTCATCGACGCGAGGAGTGCAAGCCTCCCCGTCGACTACTCGTGGATCTGGATCATCCCGAGCTACGATCGAGAAATGAACCAAGCATCATGATGACTTGGCGACTGCAAAGCTCATCCCATCCATCCTGCCCAACTACATCTCACCTCTGGCTGGTGTGGTGAGTCGTGACAGTGTCCTAAGGGACTTCGACTACACCTTAATTAATGCATACCTCCCGAAAGGGATACGCATAGTCAAACCACAGCTGGATAAGATTATGACGTTGAATATCAGCGACTTCAACTTGGGATATTGCAAGAACTACAGCATGATCACGCCCCACAAATATTTGACCAGGACGAAGGGGAAGAAGTCGAAGATCATCCCCCAACCTTGGACTATGGACATCGCAAGGTCCACTATTTTGAACGTAATGAAGATACCCCATTTTGAAAGGAACTAGGAGGTTAACACATGCATTAAAATCCTGTTGTCATGCTTCCATGGCGGTTATATGTGGCTAGATAGATGCATCACCGTCGATCCGGCATTGATCCATAGGATCACCAGATTGAGCTTGCAAGGACCAGACCCACAAGACTTTTACCTAGGGAAGGCTGCAGACCGCGCCCTGGCGCAAAAAATTAAATATACCTATGGCGATGTGGAAAAGGGGAAACAAGGCTACAAGGTAGCCTCCATCCAGAATGGCGCAATGCGCCTTGCCTGCCAGTTGATCGTAGGTAATATAGTAAGAACGAACAGACCCACGTAGGTCACAGGGTTCATTGTTGACCTCGTAGGGAAATGTGTGGAAGGGCTACAAAAGAACTGGGAGAGCTACCTCATTAACCAGTTAGAACAGGACTACCGTAAAGCTCAGGATCAGGGCTACGAGTTCCACTTCAGCTAGTTGTTGATCCTCATCGCGTTCATTTCTTGGGAGATGTCAAAAGGTGCGACCTTCCTTGAGGTTGAACCATCTGAACCTCAAGATGTGTGGTTCACCACGCTTTGGTACTCAAGCGACATGGGGAAACAATGGCAGTCGAACGTGGTGTTCCACACCTACTACCTGCAATTGAAGTCTTTCAGTCGTATGATGTCGAACACCCTGCACAGATTATAGCCATTTGTGAAGTTCCACGCAGATAGACATTTTATTTATATCACTTCATGCGGAGATGAACACAAAGAAGTAATGCAGAGTTGTTATAAGCTCACAGAGGAGGACATAGAAGAAATCACTGAGGAATGGCCTGCAGAGCTCCTTATCCCAGTTGAACCGACAGAGTTGTCCGACCCCGACCTCATCAGAAGCACTGTGGTCACTCATGAAGAGTATGACACACCCAACAATAGCATAAGGAAGAACAAGGAAGAGGTACAAGAGCTGGACAACGCATCAGAAAAGACTACTTCAAATTCACCTAGAGAAGGAGGTGATGACGAAGTGGACAAAGAAGATGAAGGGGAAAAAGACAAGCAGAACCAAGGTGAAGTAACACCGCCTAGGGATCCCATTGATGAGGCCGAGATATCCAAGAAAAGAAAGGTTTCCCCCATGAAACCTACATCACGAAAGAATTCCAAAGCTAGTAAACCATAGATGCAGACTGTGCTCACGGTGGACGACATCGACCTAATCATTGCTGCTATATCATACACCTCAGAAGATATCTTACAACGCAATGAAGTGAAACAAGAGACCATTTATGAAAGGATTGAATCAGAGCTTAGAGGGGTACAACAAGCCCTTCACTCCAGCCGTGCAGTGTCAACTGCGCCCCCACCATTAGAAGAAACAGAGCTGGGATATGAACCTACCCAACTCCGCAGAATCGCAGATGCAACCGAAGCTTGCCTTCGTCATGTCCAAGAAGAAAAAGAACAGGCTACAGAGGCCCTGAAGCAAGTACAAGAGGAAGTCATAGAGCAATGTCTGGTTGCATAGCAGGAAAAAGACGACCTCCAAGTGAAGTACGTAGAGGATAGAGAGAAAATACATCAGGAAAAAGAACAGCTTCTCGTAGAGTAGGTCGGAGTTAAATAAGTAATCAACAAAGCACTCCACTTTGTGATGGGCTTAGAGCAAATGGAAGAAGAGCCAGTGGAGAATCAAGTGGCAAAGCTTGTTGAAGCTATCCAATAGCTTCAACAGAGAATAGCAGATCTAGAGCTACAAACAATGCCAAGCACTCCACAGGACGTGCAAGACCAGAGAGAAGCAACTGCTTGGAGCGTAGTTGAGAGAATCAAAGCATTATCCTTGGAATGTAAATAGCTTGGCATTTGAAGTGTGCAGACTTATGAGTGACTTACAGAGGACCCTGAACTAAAGAAACTAGAGTCACATCTCCAGGAGGCAAAGCAGCAAGAAGAAACAGTACAAGCACAGTTGAAGCTCCTGTCAGCAGTTAAGAGGATGAAAATCTCCCAAGAACAGTGCACGGCTCAGCAACATGTCCATGTCATATAGAGCAAAGTCATGGAAGTGACTCAGAAGCTCCAGCCAGTCCAGGATGTAGCTTGCCTACTTTTTGAGGAGATTGAAGGACGAGGAGAAGAACTAGAACAAGTAGTCACCATAGTCGAGTAGCGCTTGGAAGGACATGTGAATGAGGTAGTTATTCAAGAGTTCACTGAGCAGGAGGCCTTGGCAAAGCAACAGGTCGAATCAGCTCGAGCCAAGCTCGAGGCATTTGCGGTAGAGTTAACCAGATCAGAGTGACTCGGGGTGAGCCACAGGTGAGTGTTGGGGGCCTGTTGTCCCTTGCCCAAGTTTTGGAGAACCTTGGTCATGCTTGACCTCTTTTGGGACTTTGACAGACTGGTCGAAGGCGGAGCGCAAGTCGAAGTGGATATCGCGGGATCTCAGCCCATTTTTAGGGAAGTTTTGGGTTTAAGGTTTATGTAATGGGTATGGGATGTTGGCCCATGGGTTTACCCATGTTTAGGCCCCTTTTTGTAATGTATAAATAGATATCTATGCGATGTAAGGAGGAGTCAGTTGTAATCTAAGTTCGAATAATTGTAAGTGCTTTGTGCATGCTGTGTTGAACACCTGCAGAGCTAAGTGCAAGTGGTTGTAAGAAGCTTGTGTATAGACTATAAGAAGGCTTTGTGCCATAACCTAGCTCGAGGAAGGAGGATATGGCGAAGTGCACACAGATCTCCTGTCCTATGCGGAGTAGGAATTTGTGGCTATGTGCATATAGATGATTGACAGAAGACAATAAAGAGAAGAAGAGTTGGTGGACATAGGCCCAGGCTAGGGGTGAACCATGAATGTCCTGTGTTATGGTTGCTTTGTGCATTATGGTTGTTATATTGTTCATATGATTTATGCTTAGTACAATAATGTATGTTCAGATGAATTTGGTATGATAGCTTAGTGCGCAATGATGTGAATGAATGTCGGATCTGATCTCTTTCCATATGCTAAGTGCTTGAATGTGTTAGGTATTGTGGAATACTAGGTTGCTCTGTAACTAGGGTTTATCTACGATGTGAATAAGGGTTAAATGCTAATGAATGATGAACTGCTAAGTGCTCTGTAAGTATTTTGATCACAGATCTGTGTCCCAGCTAGGTTGTAGACACTTGAGTCCTACAACCCCCCCTGCCTCTACCTCGGGTGAGACTTCATCTGCTTCGTAGGTGTTGTCGAAAGGGCCGGTAGTTAGGGTTTTGTTGGTGCATTGTTGAAGCATTGAACCCCGGGTCTGCCCCTATGCTAATAGGCCTCCAAAAGTATATACTCATGTAAAAGCAATTATAACATTGTATTGTTTACATGCATTAAAAAACAAGAACATGTAACCTGCAATTGGTGGCTTTTGACCTGTGCTTTCTAGAAGCCTCGTTCTCAGAGGACACGACAACCACGGGAATCTCCTTGATCTTTGAGGATTCCTATAGATTTAGTAAAAAAATTCATATCACTCATTATCTACTCTAAACAAATGAATAAAACTTTTTATTACCGAAATGTTTGAAAAGATTAAAAGTACATTTACTCTTTTCAGCAAATCGCGATCAGACATTCCGTGCATATAGTAGTCCATGCTTACCATATTCACCTAAAGGTGTTGAATCGAAAACTACATGCTTAGACTATATGAGATAGAAGAATCCATCTATTCAACAATTCTATCACTGTATACTGCATGATATTACGATTCTTGCAAGAATTAATATATTCAAACACACATTAATTAATCAGGCTACAACTTTCAGCTACTTACATTTACAACGTTTTGATTATCTCCTAATCCCAAAATATACATAGCCCTTGTCCCACTATCCATTGTGGTTACTGCAGTCATACACACATACATAATAAGAGCTTTGAAATTGCTAAAATGACTACTTATATAATCTATATAAAATCCTCAAAATAAAAATAATACAATGATTAATCCCACTTCGAATACAATAGTACCTTTGTAACAAGAGTTCTACAATATCTTTTCGACGACTTATAGATCTATAATGCTATCATCCATGTCCAACACATGAAACTGGGAAGTGGCATTTCCCTCTTCGATCGAATAATCTTCCACATGAAACTGTAAATCTTTCAATCCTCTCCTGCCCATTAAATCTTACTCCACAATAATGTCCACAATGCCCTTAAACAAACAATCTGTTTCGAACCTAGCAATGCCTATAGGAATTCTGATGTACCAATGCGTCTATGAACAGTACTAACATTTGAAATGAAAAAAAAATCAAAATCCCTCGTCATTCATGAGACGATATGGTGAGCTCACGGATGGGAAATCGCTTAAAATAGGTTGTGGTGCGGTGTTATGATGGTTGAGTTGACTAAAATCCCTAGTGTGTAATCAGGGTCCATGATGGCTGAAATTGAAGATAATTTTGACATCTCTTGCACATATATTTCAATGGACTCACATAACTACATCAATACCTCTCATATCAAAGATGTTTCTCCTGCTCTGAAACTTCTCGAACGAAAATTGTGCTTCAAAATACCGCCATGAGATTTTATTAGAGAAGGATAGCCGGGAAGAGGCGCCATCAAGTCATCTAAAGTGGTTTCTTCTATGTATTCAACATTACCCAGTGAGTATGCGGAGCTTGGCTGCCATAGCCATCCACAGACGGAGTTAGATGCGTGGAACTTTCATGGTTGTATAATTTGATCACTTGTTGTAGCTACATGGTTACAATGTTGAAAGGGCCATTTTAAAACAAAAAAGGAAATGTGCTCTCAAATGGTGAAGAAGTTGTGTCTTACCCCAAAAACTGTGTAACTTTATCGCGCTTACACCTCCATATCTTCCCTATGATTTAAATTCATTTGTTATAATCCTTTGAAAATCAGCAAGAGGGTCTACTTTAATTCTGTGAAAGCAATTATTACATTGGTTTATTATAGTATTACATGTAACAATTTTTTAGTTTCTTTGCAATTTAGTAGAGGATCATACTCATTCCTTTGTGTTTTGCAATTGCAACTTAGTATGTTGAATTGAAATCAATTCGTGAACAATGAAATCCCTAACACTGATTTTGGAATTTGTTTTTTTCTTAAGCTTTTTAATCACAAAAAATAGTGGATTAAAAAAAATATGACCAAAAATCTTTTTAAGTTTGTAGCATGTAATATCTCTTTTCTATTTTCACTATGGGTTGATTCTACCTACTAATTGTTTTATGTTTTTTGTTATCTTGCACCAAATTCGGAAGAGCTGAACACGTTTGGGCTTAGTCAAGGCTCCTCAAGATTGATTGTGGTATATGAAAATTGTGCATACATAAACATAATTTTAGTGAGTAAATTTTCATTACATATATTAACCAGAAACTAAAAATATTATTAAATCGTTATTTTTTTAATTACAAAACTATTATTAAAAAATCAAATTATATATTTATACTAATTATTAAATTTGTTTTCAAAATAATATTGTTTTGAAAAATAATATAAAATTTCGCATGCATTACATCACAAGATCTAGAATATAAAATAATATATAATGGTCTAAATTTGTTTTTCAAAATAATATAAAATTTCTTATGCATTACATCACAAGATCTAGAATATAAAATACCATATAATGGTCAAAGTGTTTATGAGTTAGAAAATTGTTGAATTTGTATAAATGTTATACTCTAAGTTTAAAATTTCCAGAAGTTTCTATGAGTCTAGGTGTATTATTGAATAAGCATAGAATTAGGTGCAAATTGGATAGAAACACCTCATCATAGCATATGATAGGAAGATTTGACAACATTAAAATACCCTTATATAATGGTCAAAGTGTTTATGAGTTAGAAAATTGTTGAATTTGTATAAATGTTATACTCTAAGTTTAAAATTTCCAGAAGTTTCTATGAGTCTAGATGTAATTTTGAATAAACATAAAATTAGGTGCAAATTGGATAGAAACACCTCATCATAGCATATGACATGAAGATTTGACAACATTAAAATACCCCTTCAAATAACAGTTAATCAAACATTAATTCTATATTATTATTTTAACACTATTTTAAACCTTACAAAAACATTTTCAGTTCCATTTAAGCTCGCCATATTATCGCCATACAAGATGGATGAACATAAATGCCAATGAATATGATTTCAAAATAAGTTCCATTTAAGCTCGCCATATTATCGCCATACAAGATGGATGAACATAAATGCCAATGAATATGATTTCAAAATATGACGGGAAGATTTGACAACATAAAAATAGCCCTTCATACCATGAGAGTTGATCAAACATTAATTCTACATTATTATGTTAACACTATTTATTATGTTAACAATATTTTAAACCTTCCCGTCCCTCATGTAGTCGCTCCAATTACCGTTACCGTTACTCTTCCTAACATGGTTGATAAGAATTTGCTTAAATAAAATATTCACCGCCATTTCTATAATATGGTGTAAAATTAAGGATAACTATTTGATGCATATTTTAGAGAGGAATTTTAACATTAATTACTTCCCTTCATTATTAGAAAATATATGTAAATCTTAAATAAATCAGGTAGAAAATATGGAGAATATATTTATCTAGGAGATGAGAAATCACTATAACCACGGAGAAACGATATTATTCAAATGTGAGGAATATTGAATATATTTATCAATAGAAATCGTTGCTTAGGGAATTTATCCCATTCAGATTTCAACTACTTTGATTCAATTCATGGATTTTGTCGTTATATTGAGACCATTGAAAGCAATATACATTGGCTACTAGTGGTAACTAAACTGGGCAAGAAAGTATGCACGGCCTATACATTGGCTACTTCCAGTTAATTTTTTATATATAAATATACATGCACAGAGCACTAACATAGCAGTTTATCTGCTTTGGTTTTGTGGAGAAGCAAACTACATGTTTACTGGTCATTAAAAGAAGGCGCAAAAATCTTTGCCCAATATTTTTCACATTCATATTTTTTCTACACTAATCATCCATTGTGTGGTTTGTTAAGAGAGAAAATTAAGATACGGGATGGAGTTTGAGTTTGAGCCTACAATACGCACGGAAGAACTGCAGAGGTATAGCTGAATGGAGGATGAATATGAATTTGATGGATTCCCTATCATATGCCCTAGACCATTGAACTTAATGACTGCCTTATCATATGCCCTGCATCAGTGAAACAAACCCTCAAAGAATACAAACACAACCGCATACGACAATGTAGAAACTCTCAAGCAAAAAGAAGACGCGGTTAGATTTTAAACATTGGATTGATTGAAGAACATAAAAGAGTCATAAACATGATTTGTGGA
>JASDQU010394487.1:0-10877 GCA_032191745.1 Picea mariana | reverse complement strand
CAGGATTTATCTTGGATACCCTGTTTCTGACTTTAAAGGTTTTAATGTTTATCTTCTAAGGTTTTCAATTAAGGAATTCTTAACTGCTTCTTAGTTGAATGATCTTTCTCATCTTTTCTTCTGTCCATCATTTAAACTATTAAAGATCCAGTGAGTATATTATCTCACCCTGTGGGATTTTTCCTTTATACTTATGGTTTTTATCTCATGTTTGTTATAACACAGACCCCATAGCCCAATGGAGGTGTAGACTGTCTCAACCAATTCAATTACACTTTTACAACAAAACCTACCTGTTCCTTTACCTAGCCTAATATCTAAATTTAGAAAACAAAGCTAAATCATATAGAGAGATCCCTCTCTGAAGCTGGAAGGGCTAGATCCAAGCTTTAAAAGTGGTTGGATAAAGTTACCTTCGTAGATTTCCTCTTTTTCAACCTCTAGGAAATTTACCAAGTGCTAACAGATCTTATGGTTGAGAAGGTGATGTCCATTGGAGCTCAAGCCTCATCGAAGAGAGGAGTGCAATCCTCCCCATCGATTGCTCGCGGATCCGGACCATCTCGACCTAGAGCAGAGAAAAGAACCAAGCATCGAGATGACTTGGCGAATGCAAAGTTAATCTAGACTATCCTGCCTGACTACATCCCAACTTTGGCTGGCGCGGTGAGTCACGAAAGTGTCCCAAAAGACTTTGATTACACCATGGTTACTACGTACCTCCCGAAGGGAATACATACAGTTAGAACGCAACAAGATAAGATCACGACATTAAACTTTAGCGACTTCAACCTAGGTGATCGCAAACACTACAACATGCTCACTCCTTACAAGTATTTGACCAGGATGAAGGGGAAGAACTCAAAAATAATCCCCCAGCCATGGACTATGAACCTCGCACAACCCACCCTCTTGAATGTGATGAAGATTCCACACTTTGGAAGGAACCAGGAGGTTAACGTGTGTGTTAAGATCATGATATCATGTTACCATGGCGGCTATCTATGGCTAGATCAACGCATTATAGTCGATCTGACGTTGATCCATAGGATCACCGGATTGAGCATGCAGGGACCCGACCCGCAAGACTTCTACCCAAGGAAGGCTACAGATCATGCATTGGCATAGAGGATCAAAGACACATATGGCAATGTAGAAAAGGGGACATGAGGCTACAAGGTAGCTTCCATCCAGAATGGCACAGTGCACCTAGCCTGCTAGTTGATCGTAAGAAAGCTCATGAGAAAGAATAGACCTACACAGGTCACAAGATTCATTGTTGACCTCACCGAAAAATGTGTAGAAGGACTCTAGATGAACTGGGCAAAGTACCTAGTCAACCAGCTGGAATTGGATTGGTGTGAAGCTCAGGATTAGGGTTATGAGTTCCACTTTAGCTGGCTCCTAATCCTCATAGCATTTACTACTTGGGAGATGCCGGAAGGTGCGACCTTCCTGGACATTGAGCCATTCGAACCGCTCACTGCAAAGTTCACCATGCTCTGGTACTTGAGAGATATGAGAAAATAGTGGCAGTTGAACACAATATTCCACATGTACTATCTCTAGTTGAAGAGGGTTATCAGGGTTGTCCCTCACATGGGTTGTCCCTCGCATGATGACGAAAACCCTGCACCAGTTCAGACCTCTCATGAAGTTCCACACAGATTGGCACTTCATTTATATCACTGCACGTGCAGACTAGCATAAAGAAGAGCTTCAATCATACTATAAGCTCACAAAGGAGGAATTTGACGAGATAACCAAGAAATGGTCAGCATACCTCCTTATCCCTGCTGACCCTACAGAAATGTCTGATCCTAAACTAATTGGCAGCTCGGAGGCCACTCACAAAGAACACGAAACACCTGGAACCAACAGAAAGAAGAAAACCAAAGAAGTACAAAACCTGAGCAGTGCATTAGATGAAACCGCTTCAAAATCACAGGGACAAGGATGTGATGATGAATTAGATAAAGAAGACACCAATGGAAAATAAGATCAACAGAAGCAAGGCAAAGTAACGCCGCCTAGGGATCCTGTTGATGAGGTTGATTCCTCAAAGAAAAGAAAGGTTTCCCCCATGAAACCTACCTCACGGAAGAAGTTAAGAGAAAGCAAAACCATGATGTGAACCATGCTCACAGTCGATGACTTCAAATTCATCATAGCATCTGTAGCAGATGCCTCACCGAATGTCTTGCAGGAAGAGATGTATGACATAATCGAGGTTGAACTCAAAGGGGTACAACATGCCCTTCAATCTAGCTACGCAGTATCCACTACGCCCCCACCATTAGAATCACCAGAGTTGGGAGATGATCCTAACCAACTCCAAAAACAAGCTGATGCAACTGAAGCTCACCTTCATCATGCAAAACAAGAAATAGAACAGGTCACAGAGTCCCTAAAGCAAGTGCAAAAAGTAGTCATAGAGAAACGTTGAGTTGCGCAGCAGGGGAAGGTTGCTCTCCAACCAAAGTTTGAAGAGGAGAAAGCACACATCCAACAAGAGAAAGATAAGTTTCTCATAGTATAGCTCAGAGTCAAACACTTATCTCTGTGTCAGGCTTAGAGAAAAAAGAGAAAGAACCAGTAGAGCATCAAGTAGCCCATCTTGCGGAAGCTATCCAACATCTTCAACAGAGAGTCGCAAACCTAGAGCTACGACTAGTGCCCAACACTCTATAGGATGTACAAGATAAAAGATACGCAACTGCTCAAAGTGTAGTTGAGAGAATCAAGTCCCTCACCATGGAATGTAAAAAACTAAGTGATCACAGTGCCCAGAATTATGAGTGACTCACTGAGGATTCTGAATTGAAGACACTAGTCATAGCTACAAGAGGCAAACTAGTAAGCAGAAACAGTACATGCACATTTGAAGCCCCTGTCAACATTAGAGAGGATGAAGTGATCCCAAGAACAGTGCACTGCTCAACAAAAGGTCCACATCATTCAGAGAAAAGTCATGGAAGTGACCCAAAGGCTCCAACCAATCCAAGATGGGGCTTTACAACTATTCATAGAGATTGAAGGTCCGGGAGAAGAACTGAAAAAAATGGTCATTGTAGTTGAACAATGCTTAGAGGGACCTATCAATGAAGCAGTTATCCAAGAGTTCGTCAAGCAGGAGGCCTTAGCGCGACAACAGTTTGAAGAAGCTCGAGGATTTTGAAGCAGAGCTACCCAAATTAGAGTGACTCAGGACGAATCACAGGTGAGTGTTGGGGGGTTGTTGGCCCTTGACCATGTTTTGAGGATCCTTGGTCATGTTTTACCTACTTTTGGGACTTTGAAAGGTTGTCGAAGGTGGAGCACAAGTCGAAGCAGAGATCACGAGATCTCAACCCCTTGTTTAGGGCTTAGAAGCTTTGTGTTGTAACCTAGCTCAGGGTAGGAGGATCTAGTGAGGTGCGTGCAGATCTCCTATCCTATGTGGAGTAGGATCTTGTGGCTCTGTGCATGTAGAAGATTGATAGAAGAAAATAAAGAATAAGAAGAGTTGGTGGACATAGCCCCAGGATGGGGATGAACCACGTATATCCTGTGTAGCTATGCGTTGTGCGATGTATTGATGTGTTTATGTGTTTACTTGCTTAGTGATTTTATATGGATCAATGCTAGATCTGATCTATTCCCTTATGCTAATTGCGTCTATATGTTAGATCTAGTTGAATACTGCAGTGTTCTTTAATTAAGGTTTTCTCTGCGAAGTGAATATTTTGAACTATAACTGCTAAGTGCTTTGTTAAGGTGTTGTAATCACAGATCGGTGTCCCAGCTAAGGTTGCAGACACTGGAGTCCTGCAACCACCCCTGCCTCTACCTCGGGTGAGACTTCATCTACTTCGCAAGTGTTGTTGAAAGGGTCAGTAGTTAGGGTTTTATTGGTGCGCTCTTGAGCGTTGAACCCTAGGTCTGCCCCTGTGCCAACATGCATGGATAGTTGACTATGTGCATCGGATGTTGTAAGTGTTACTGATTAGCTTAGTGCATGGATAGTTGGCTATGTGCATCAGATGTTGTAAGTGTTAATGTTGGCTTAGTGCAAGAGGTTGTAAGTGGCTTTGTGCAAACAGACTGTGTAAAGTAGGGCTCTGTGCTACTAAGGAGTTGGCTCTATGCCTTGACCTGATTTTCGGAAGGAGGATCTGGCACACTGTACGTAGATCTCTTGTCCTCTGCAGAGATCATATCTGTGGCTTTGTGCACAGGAGCAATAGAATGTAAGAATATTGAAGACTAATAAATAAGAAGAAAAGGATTTGGTGGACGTAGCCCTACACTGGGGTGAACCATGTATATCCTGTGTCTTCATGTGCTTTTTGCGATGTGATTTATGATTTATGCTGTTTATTTGCTTAGTGTTGTTGTTATAATGTATAATGAATGTATATGATGTTGTTGCTTAATGCTTAATGGTAGTAAAGATGAACAAATGCTAGATCTGAGCTAATGTTATGTGCTAAGTGATTGAAAGTTATTGATCTCTATTGTTATTGCGTTGTTCTGTAATAAGGGTTTAATCTGTGATGTGAATGAGACTCACAAATTAATGCATGTTGTTTTCTAAGTGTTATGCTAAGTGTTGTGATCATAGATCTATGTCCCATCTTGGTTGTAGACACCCGAGTCCTGCAACCCCCCTGCCTCTACTTCGGGTGAGACTTCATCTGCTTCACAGGTGGTTGTCAAAAGGGCCGGTAGTTAGGGTTTTGTTGGTGTGTTGTTGAAGCGTTGAACCCTGGGTCTGCCCCTATGCCAACACTCATGATAACATGGATCCAAATTCAAATCAATATCAAACCAATTCAGGACAACAACTTCTCTTCAAGATACTCATCATTATTTCCAAACACATCCTCATGACATCCTTCAAGAAACATTATGACATGATCAACCTCCTGCATATTATGTATAGTCTATGGTTCCTCAGCTTTCAACTCCTCATCCAAAAACTGATTTTGCAGCTTATTACATGCTTGAATATTGTCTACAACTTCCTGAGAATTATTGAACATTTGTTGCAAAGACATAGACTTCCTCTCCATCAGAAAAAATCTAAATATGATTGAAAGGTTGTTACATTATGGATCATGGAAGCAACTTCATGAGGTTGGATTTCTTTAGGCATGTTGTAATACAAGCTGGAAAATCTTCTATTAAACATGGAGATAGTTTCATATTTATGTCTTTCCATGGCATGAAACTTAGAAATATATTGATTCCAGGATTTCTTCTCACCACAGAATTTCAGAAAAGCATCCTTTAATTCTTCCCATGAACTGATGGATTCAAGATGAAAGTGTCTAAACGAATCCTTGTCATCTCCTTGAAAATATTGATAAAATGTCTTCATACACACATCATCATGCTCAACCTCAAAAGATCAATGAAATGCTCAAAATCCTGGACATGTTTCTCAGTTGTGAGGGTATCAGTTTTTCCATCGAACGTAGGTAGGTACTTATAGTGCTTTGGAGGAAAATTACGAAGGATCTGAGGTAATTTTAAAGGTCTATGTCTCTATTGAATCTTGGAGGGTGTTGGATCAAGTACATGAGGTGATATATCAGCCTTGATTTCATGAGGCTCATCAACTTGGCTATGGTCATCATACGGATCAGATGGAATATTTTGATCAAAATAAGTGATACAATGAGGGGATATATGTACAACTTCAAGAAAAGGATATACAAGTGGAGAATTCTCATTATCATCATTTGAATGCAACATATAAAGAAAAATATGTTTAGCATGTTCAAGAAAGGGCAAAAGTTAATTAATAACAAAAAATATTATTTCTTGGGGAAAACTCAACTTTAGGTACTTGGTTTTTCCGATGATGTCCTTTCATACCTCTGTCAATGGATCTCATCCTCCAGTGGAGTCTCTAAATCACATTTGAAGCTTGATTGGAGCCGCCAGGTGAATGGTACAACCACCTTGTGTTTGACCTATGTTCACCATTAGAAGCCAAATCTGATCTTTGTCGTTTCTGCCACGAAAAATGCAATTTTCGCTCCCCGGAAACGATGCCAAAATGTTATCACTCGGAAATTTGTTTGGGTTGTATCAAAGAAAACCCCGAGGTAACTATTTCAACCAACTTTAGATTATATTCTGACCTATACAACCAAAGAGGGATCACTCAGATGTCTAATGACTGGTAATAACTCAAGGGTTTCATCAATAAAGGCATAGAGGTCATATTATGAAATAGGATAGGTTTTTTTTTTGTTTTAGGGTTGGTAGGACAAACAAGGAAAAGTTACCATTGGGCAATGGAGTCAAGGCCTAAATTTCAATGTTCTTACAATCAATAGCTGGTTGTTTATTTCTACATATTTAAGGGAAAATAGGTGCTATGCTCAACAAATAAATGATGTGAAATGAGAGATGGAAAGGAGAAGAAATCCCACTACACTACATGCATCAATCAGTGGATGAATCTCCAGTATAACTTTAGAAGAAAAGACAGAAAGACTAATTACTAAACAAAGCATCAAATGAAGATGAATTTTGTAAAAGTAACCATTTACACATAACAAGCATCATCAGTGTGAAAGGAGCATCAAACATGGATGCATTCCTACCACTTACTCTCAAACAATGCTAGAAGGAAAGCATAGTCATGTAAATGATATACAAGAAACACATACTAAACATAAACACCGTGATGAATCTCAAATTTCAAAAAAAAAGAAACTTTTGCCTTAACTTCAAAGAAATAAATAAGTCTCCATCTATCGTACAATAGACCTCGCCCCTTTCAATAGAAAATTCCATCCTTCATATCTCTAGGAGGTCGAATCCTACTCCATGCATTGGATTCTATGCCTTAGAGACATGTGGCAAACATAAAATCCAATTAATCCATTGATTCCTCGAAACTATCCTTTAGAATAAATGCAACTGCAGCCAGCTCACTACATGGAGTTTTAGTGGAGCTGAATCTTAGGTACAAGTGTCCCTTGGTATCTAAATACTCTATGAGAATCCATTCAAACCTCCTTAGACAGGTGGTATCCCTCCCACATCTCGGATTTATTAGACTGTTAGCGTTTGCAGCACAATTTCAAGATTCGTTGCAAACTTTCATGTAGGTGATGATTTCAACATTTCTCCCAAACAACGAACTGGGTTAGGATGATTTTTGGTTAGAAAGTCGATGATATTATGATTCATATCCATAAACAATTTTAGAAGAACCCAAATCAACATTTAAAAGTTATGATGAAAATACGATTTTTCTGTGTACCAGATGATTTTGCAGTGCACAATGAGTTTTACAACGCGCAGTGACTTGTGAAACGCAAAATAAGTTTTGCAGTGCGCAATGAGTTTTGCAACGCGGAGTGATTTTTGCAGCGCGTAGTGAAATTTGCAGCGCACAATGAGTTTTGAAGTGCGTAGTGAATTTTGTGGCACACAGTTGCAAATGGAAATGGAAATAATAAATGATAAAGCTTCCTTTTGAAACCAACCCTTGGAGATGTTGCATGATGCCAAGCACTAAAAACAATATTGGTGCTAAAAGGCACAAATTTTCAAACTATTGACAAACCTATAACCTTAGCTATGAAAATAATGGCGCTAACAGTTTGTTTCTTGCTTATCCAAGATACCAAACACTCACCCAAGTAGAAACCTGCTCCAGTTGCCCTTCTTCGATCATCAATGCAAACTGCCCAATCTGCATCTGTGTAGGAAATAAGTGATAGATCCTTCCCATTTGGATACCATAATCCAAACTCTTATGAACCCTTGATATATTTGAATATCCTCTTAACTGCCAAAACATGAGATTCTTTTGGTGCTGCTTGAAGCAGTGACACTTGTCCAACTGCCTACATCACACCTGGTCTAGAAGCTGTTACATAAAGTAAGCTGCCAATCATTGACATGTACTACCTTTGATATGTATCTTTTGAATCATCATCTTTATTTAACTTGCAACTAGTTTGCATAGGAGTACTAACTAGCTTGCAATATTCCATTCCGAACCTCTTTAGCATTTCTCTGATAAACTTGTTCTAAGAGACAAAAATGCCTTGGTTTCTTTGACATATCTAAAGACACAAAAATAAATATAATTCTCCAAGAAATGACATTTTGAACTCGTTCTACATATCCTTTGCAAATTTCTGGCTCATCTTGTCATCATCACTTCCAAAGATAATATCATCAACATAAACTTCAATTAACAAAATATTATCTTGATTTACCTTGATTTAAAGGTTGTTATCTTCATTCCCTTTCCTGAATCCTTGTTGTTGTAAGTATATGTCAAGTATGGAATACCATGATCTGGGGGCCTGTTTGAGACCATACAAGGCCTTCTTCAACCTGCACACAAAATTTTCATTTTCTGACAACTGAAATCCTTATGGTTGCTCAATGTAGACTTCTTCCTCTAGATCCCCATTTAGGAAGGTTAATTTCACGTCCATCTGATACACTTTAATATTATTGGAGCATGCATAAGCGAGGATCAATATGATTGCTTCCATTTTTGAAATTGGGGAAAACGTCTCTTCAAATTCTATACCTTCAACCTGAGAGTATCATTTACATACCAATCTTGCTTTGTTTCTGGTAACCTGTCCATCTTCATTCAATTAGTTTCTGAAGACCCACTTTGTATCGATCACATTATTTTTCCTTAGACTTGGAACTAGTTCCCAAGTGTCATTCTTCTCTATTTGATATAACTCTTCATCCATGGATTTGATCCAGAATTCATCCTTGTTGGCTTCTTCAAAACTGCTTGGCTCGATTGTAGATAGTAGTGCTAGGTGCAGTTGTTCTGGTGAACGAATTCTTCTTCTAGTTTCAAATCCTGCATATTTATTCTCGATAATCTGACCTGATGGATGATTCTTTTGTATTCATTTGCCAGGTGTATTTGGAGGTACTTGAATATCTTGCTATTCTTATTCTTCTTCCAACTGCTCTTCTTCATCTTCCTCTTCTGTTACTTCTTCTTCCTTTACTTCTTCTTTGTGAACCTATTTCATTGAATCCTTTCCTTCTTCCTTTATCCTTCGTCCACCTGTCTAATCAACTATCACATTGATTCTTTCCACAATTTTGTTGAGCCTTATATTGAAGCATTTGTATGCTTTCCTTGTTCTCAAATACCCAACAAGTATACCTTTGTCAACAAGAGATTCAAACTTTCTGATTTTCCCATCTTATTTTTTAATGTAGCATTTGCTTCTAAAAACTCTTAAATGCTTCACATTCGTTGGTCTTCCTCTCCGTAAGGATTTTTATCACTATTTTTTCTAAGCATTCCTCTGTTTTGAATGTCAATTGTTGTATGTTGTTGGACAGACCTACCACACTTAGAGGGGGGGTGAATGAGTGTGGGGCACTTTTTCCCAAAACTTCCCTGTTGCACAAAAACTCATCAATTAGCATTCAACATTTATTCATTACCCATTGTTGTCATTTATAACTAGTTAGATGTGAGCACATATCAACAACATATATTAGCAATATATCATCAACAAGTCATCATCAAAATGAACACAAGAACACAAGATGTATGTACAATTTTCTTTTTATTATAGACTACAATCCTTGGGGTTTATCAACAACAACTGAATAGAGTACAACTCTACAAGAGCACCAGCTCTATATGCAAGACTCAACTTCCAGTCTTAGCACCAATTGAAATCAGGCAACAATCCTCAACAGATATCAATCTGTCAACAGGTACACGACCTGTCAGTAGTGCAGCCCGCGTGTGCACGGACTCTGGCTCACTATAGCCCGCGTCTGAACACGAACTCTGGCTCACTATAGCCCGCGTCTGAACACGGCCAGTGTATAATGCAACAAGTGTATGTTTCTAAGCAACTAAGGTTTTTCTTTTCTTCACATGCTCAGATCCTCTGCAACCTGCAATCACTTTCTCTTCTATCTTTCACTATCCAAACTGACCCACAGCCAGTCACAACACATCCAAGCTCTCCAATAGCTTGCTCATGCTCCACAATAAATCAATATGAATGTTATCTCAATCATGTATACACAACTAGTATACCATAGCAATCATGTCACTACGCAATCACAAGAGTGTTGCTCACTCCATCAACCAAATCAACCAAACTGAACCACATCATAGAAGCCATACCAAGGATTCCCTAAGCATTCACAACACATCAAACAATAACATCCATCAAGACAATAATGTAACCATACTAGTGTCTCAGCGATAGATCTAAGGCCATAGAATGCAGATCTGGAACCTGCTTCATCATCCAAGAGCTTGGCACCAGCTCAAACAAAAATCTCCATGATTTTATCCACTCCACACTCCCTGTACACAGTCAGCCTGCGTGTACACTCACCCTATACACAACCATCCCACGTGTACATGCACCCTATACACAGACAACTCGCATGGACATCAGAAAATAGGGTTTTCTGTGAATCCGAGACTTTTTCCATCAATATCTCTAACATTGCCGAAACTTTGATGCATCCATGAGATCCTCCTCTCACTCTCTTCCTCAGAATAAATCTTCAATCATGCTCAAGAGATCCACACCAATAGGATGCTCTCCCAAGAAGCTCTCCATCAATACTCCACAAGATATTCACCAGGGGTAATTTTAAGAACCCCCCCTAAATTTATATGTATAATAAATGGGCGAATCCCCATGATACATAAAAAAAAATTGAAGGATATTTTATCAATAATATAAAATGTATATATAATTTTTTGGCGAATATTTTAGTCAATTATATAATCTTGTAAAATATTGGCGAATATTTCACTGAATTATAAAATCTTGTAAAATATTGGTGAATCTTTCACTGAATTATAAAATCTTGTAAAATATTGGTGAGTGGTGTTGGGT